>CAIGRP010066744.1:0-34570 GCA_903798385.1 Fraxinus cuspidata | reverse complement strand
GCATCATTTATGGACCAAAAATTCTTCTTCCAGTTCTTGGCTGTGGTTCAAGGGGCCACATTTATTGAATTGTTACCAAACTTGCGTATTAGATATGGCATAGAAATATGGTGATTAGTCTTAATTTTGGAATGACTTGTAGAAGATATAATTATAATCTAGTCAACAGAGCTATCCACTTGACTTTTGATCATTCGGAATTTAACCTTACTTGACTGAATAAAAATCATGGTCTTCCTTTCATATTTGATTTTACAATATATTTATACAAGCTGCCACATATAATGGATTATTACCGAACTGCATGTACTAAATGGTGATTTTGTGGCACAATGTACAGGTCCTTTCAGGAGATAGAAACATAGCGAAAACTCTCTATTGAGCTTATACTCAGCAAATGAGATCACATACCCTATTAGTTGTAGATACGTACTAGCTAGAAGACAAAAGTTCAGTCTTGCCAATAGAACTATGTACTTTGATTTTTGATAATGTGAATTTGAACCGTACTGAAGTCAAGTAATTTAGAGGAAAGTTTTCCAAAACATAATTTTATATCGAGATGGCACGATGTATGAACGGGGACGGGATGTCCAATCGTCGCTTAATGCAGATCGGGGCAATCTCCTACCCTGTTTATAAAAAAAAAAAAAAAAAAAATTTATAATAATAATTTTTTATTACATTTTTCATGTAAATTCTAGGAGCGGATGGACAATTGATTCGGATTTGGGTATAAAAAGTTGGGCTAGGTGATTGCAAATAAATTTTGATTTATTTAAATAATTAGGCAGCCAGGTGGTGCAGGGAGCCGTCCTACTAAGCAGGGCACCGCAGGGCATAGGTTTTTGGTTCTTTTTGCTGCTACTACTTTTAGTGTGAGAAAATTGATTGCGTTCATTATTTTTGAGTTGTTAATAATGTCCACTTTCTGAATTTTTTAACCAATATATTACTTTTAAAAAAAAAATGTTGCCAAATTCTTCATCGTCCTTTTTGTATGAATATTAAACAAATTAGGCATTCTTGTCAAAAATTAGGTAAAGCTGATGGGAATTTTTGGTCCATTTATTCTCTCTTCCTATTTTAAAAAATTCTCAAAATATTTAGGCATCCTCATTAAACTAGACAAGTTGACAAGATTTCTAGTCCATTAACACTCCATTGTCAAATTTGCCAAGATTGCCAAATGGTGATTTTTATAAAATGACAATATTGTCAATTTGCATGATCGAATGATCATATTAATGAAGTGTCACCAAATATGAGTGTAGTAAATGATGATTGTGTGGCACAAATTACTAAGCCTTTTATGATGTTGAATGGATAAGAAGCAAATAAATTACATTGTATGTACCTTATTAGTTCTAGTTCTAAATAGAGATTTAAATTCTTGTATAAGGTACATTTTAATTTCTTCACATGGTATCAAAGCTTTCGAATTCAAATCTTGATGTCATTCGTATACCTAAATCATTAGGAAACTACTTTGAAATTAATCCAGTGAAAATAATATTACCTTTGCTAATTTTTGAAAACCGGATTTGGTTAGATGTTTGAAACACATTGTAATAAACAATAATAATAATCAAATTTTATTTAGTAAAAAAGTTAAAGCAAAATACCTTTGTATGTGAAAAATTACATTTCTAATTATGTTCTTGTTTCTAGCACATGCTCTATCTCCACTCTTGTTTTGGCTTCATGTTGCAAATTCTGACCTGAGTTCTAAGCATCTGTGAATCTCCAATTTTGATTATTCATGCTTCTAACCTTCAAGCATTCTTTATTATTGAATACACATAGGAAAAATATTCTCGTGCCATGGGCGACCCCACATAGGAAAAATAGGGTTTTCTGTATCATAATTCGTTTAGGATTGTTATTTTAACATTTTTGCACATATAGTCTCTAACTTATGCAATTAAGTCTAAAATTTTTAGGAGCTAAAAAGGGACGTGGTAGGATTTATATAATTTAAAATCTATTAAATAGGTACCAACTAGTCCTCGTCGAACCGCCCAGTTCAAATATTAATCTCCTTGTGCTCCGAATAATTGCGCAAAACTGCACTCTAAAGCTATAAATAAATCACATAAACAATTATACAAGTACTTCCTTATACCCACTGAACTGATGTCTTAGCCTTGTCAGGCATCAAACTAGGATAAAAAGACCATTTTGTCCTTCAAATTATATTTTCCTTGAAGTTCTTTTTTCCAATGATTTCTGTGAACTAATCTATCACATACATGTTATCCAATGCTAAATACTGTACTTAGATTTATCGTGAAACAGAAACTACTTAGGACTTCTTAAATCCTTTTTCAAGACGAAGATTTCCCAAAGCCAATAAATACGCACTACTTAGCTTACTGTTGGGTTCCCAAGATGCCAAGGTATTTGAACACAAAAATTAGTTTCACGTATTGTTAGATCAAACAATATCCGAGTGTGTATTTATACATTGTTTAGAATTTATATCATTAATACTACAGGCACATGAAACTTAATTCTCCTTACAATGCATGCTATGTAATTGTATTCTAAGACATGGATTAGTCCAATGCATATCGAGTGGATAAATATCACTATTCAAAAATTAGTATTATGCAATTAGGACAAAACACTATTATGCAATTAAGGACAAATTTCTCGTCAAAGAGGTTGAATAGTCAACACTACAACCCAGAATAAGGTGTCAACCCTCGTTCATCAATCATGACTCTTGATCAAAAAATAAATCATGGCACACTGCATTTCAGGAAGCGAACGCTCAGTTTAAAATATACAGGAAGTTATCAAAGGCACCTGATCACTTAAATAATACTAGTGGTAAGCATGTGCATTGCACGTTTTATGTATATGATGAATGATATTCATAATATTTTTGAAGTACTGATGCAATTTTTTATAGTGCTTGAGATAATTGATATTGTTAAAGAAAAATTAAAATTGTTAAAAAGAATATATATGAATAAATTTTTTTCTATGAAATTATGTATATAATGTGAAAAGATTGAATACAGTGAAATTTAATATTTTGTTTACAATAACTCTTCTTTATACACAATATTTTTTGTCAATGTTTCATAGCTTTCCCCTTTTTTTTTTCTTTTACCGAGACCTTGTTTGTTTGCAATAAAACTCAACTAGAAAGTGTGACAAACAATTACTCATGAAAGAATACATGTTCAGGAATGACTTGTAAAGATGACTCAAAGGTCTACAACTTTAGTAGAATAGATTTTTCAAATTCAAATGTTTACTATGTCCAAATGAGGTCTCAATCTTAGGCTAAAAATTCGGAACATCATGTGCGATTGAAAATTGATTTTTAAAAATGTTTTCATCATATTTCATTCCTTTTTTACTTCTAATTACATCCAATTGAACCCTAGCATTCTCGAATCTTCAGTGTGAGATTCGTCACAACTTTTGTGTATTTACACTTTAGTCCCCAAACTTTGGATCATGTCATTTTTCGCTATTTTTTGCTTCTTTCATTCAGTTCCACTTTCTTTCATTGAATTTCACTCAATAAACGGAATATACAATAAATTAGGCTATAATTGTTCAAAATAACTATAAATTTTTATATTTTTAAGTCTAAATAAGTATACAAAATATACTTATCAGTGGCCCAAGGTTAGAATTAAGAAGAAGTCATCGATTTTGAGGAAACTTTCACACTGATAGCTAGATTGAAATCCATCGCATACTTCTTGTATCTGTTTGTCATAAAAGATTCACTCTTTATCAAATTGATGTTAAAAGTATATTTCTAAATGGCTATATTCAAGTGTAAGTTTTTTGTAGAGCAAACCCCCAGTTTTAAAAATCACAAGGATCCGAATAATGTTTCTGAATTTATAAAGACTATTTATGGTTTAAAACAAGCTTCTAGGGCTTGGTATAAAGATTGAGCAAATTTCTGCTTTTGATTTTTCAATAGAAAAAGCGGAGACTACCCTCTTTATCAAAACCAAAAAGAATGATATGATTATCGTTCAAATTTATGTTAACGATATTATTTTTGGTGCAACTAAGATTTCTTTATGTGAATTTTTTTTAAATGTATGAGCAAGGAGTTCGAAATAAGTATGATGGGAGAACTAAATTTATTTCTTGGACTCCAAATTAGACAAACTAATGATGGGATATTCATTAGTCAACATAAGTATATATTGGACATGCTTAAGAGGTTTGAAATGGAAGACTTGAAGCCAATGAATACTTCGATGAGCACATCCATAAAATTGGACAAACTTGATCCAAGTATTTCCATTGATATAACAAACTATCAAGGTATGACTAGATCCTTTCTTTACTTAATCGAAAGGGATCTGATATTCTGTTTAGTGTATGTTTATATGCTAGATTTCAATCAACTACTAAAGAATTACATCTTAGTGCCATAAAAGAAATTTTTAAATATCTTAGTTGAACTACAACCTTAGGCCTTTGGTATCAAAAGGGCACATACATTGACTTCTTAGCTATTTGGATGTCGATTGGGCAGGTTAAACCATTGATCACAAAAGCACTGGTGAAACATGTCATTTTCTAGGCTTTACACTTGTTTTATAGTTTAGTAAGAAACAAAATTACGTTGTATTATCCACTGCTGAAGCCGAATATATCTCGGTCGCCAATTATTTTGCACAAACATTATAGATGAAACAATCATGAATGATTATCAATTATCATTTGACCTTATACATATTATGTGTAATAAAACTAGTGCCATAAATTTATCAAAAAATCACGTTTTGCACTCTTAAACAAAGCACATTGAGATTAGACATCACTTTCTAATAGATCATGCACAAAAAAAGAGATATTGTATGGGAATTTATAAATACTGAGAATCAATTGGCTGATATTTTCGCTAAATCTCTAGAGTTTTGATCGATTCTTACATATTCGAAGAAGTTTGAACATTATTGATGAGTTCAAAATACATGGCTAAATTAAATTCATACAATTTGTTTTTATTTGATTTTTTCACTATTTATTATATATTTAGTTTAGTAGTATGGAAAAAAAAAATGGACGTCATCTAATCTACCGAAAGTGGTCGACTAAGAACCCATAAAGTTTGAAACTAGGACAAAAAAAATGTTTCGATCGACCGGATAGCGTCGGCGGTTGACCGGACTGAGTCGGGATTTTCCTTCTTTTTTTTTTTTAAACACTTCAAACCCTCATTTTTCACCCATTTCTCTCACTTTTCTTCTTCTTCTTCATAGGTTTACCTTTAAATTCACCATATCCCTCATTAATCTTCAAGATCTCACGAATATTTCAAAAACCCATTACTTTTTCTTTTCAAAACTCTTAAAACCCTCATTTTTCTTCCTCTACAACTTTAATTTCTTTCACTTTAACCATCAACCGCTTTCTAAATTTTTTTTCCACTTATTTTTCCATCATGCCAAGTCGAGATGGCAAAAAGGCTCCCAGACTCGAGTGGCTCAGGTTCGGCCTGGAAAAAGCCCGAGCCAGGCTCGGCTTGGGCTCGGGCTTGGTTCCACCGAGCCCCATTTTGGGGCGTCGGCTCGAGCCCGGGCCAGCCCGTGGCTCGTCATTGGCCCGTGACTAAGTAATATAAAAAAAAAGTTTAAATGTATTTTTTATATATATTAATATTTATTTATTATTTATAACACGTGTAAATTGCACAAATTTTAAATACTTTATAAAAAATTATAGATTTATACGAATCTAAAAAAAACACAAGCTGGCTCGGCCCGCTAAGGCTTGAGCTGAAAGTTCGGGCTGAGCCTCATTTTTTTGGCAACCAATGAGTGGGACTTTTCCTACTTCTTCATTGGAGGACAAGCCCGAGGTGCCGAAAAACCCTTTTGATAAATCACACATCCTTATAGGTAAGATATTAGATTTTACAGATTTTACTCTTCAAGTACCTGCATTTCATGTAGAAGAATTATTTATAATCATGGGTTGGGTCATGGGTTGGGTCTCGGTTGCATCTATGGAAGAAAATGCATATCCTAAGCTTATGAAAGAGTTTTTCAAAAATATGGTTTATACTCCTCTTATTAGCAGCATTTCTTGTTTTCTCAGAGGAAAACGGATAACAGTTACCGAAGCCCTTTTACGTTTTCTTCTTGAGCTCGAAAAATGTGAGAATCAAGTTTTTTGTCGTATGGCTCACCCAACCTTTGACGATTATAATCCTATTATTGCATTTCGAAGAGTGATCGAATTCTAAGCATTTGATAAAACTTGGTTCTAACCAAGTCACTTTACCTTGTAAAGTTTTGCACAATATCATTGCCCATGTTATTCTTCCTATGAAAGGTCATCCTGAAAAAGTTACTCACTTCGACCTATTCCTTTTTTATTCCTTTATAGTCATGCGAAAATTAGATTTTCTAACAATTGTAAATTGTCTCATGAAAATCGTCCATTCCGCTACTCGCATCAAGGCTTTGCCCTTTGGCATGCTTCTTACTAAAAATTTTAAGCACTTTGAAATCCTTTAAATGATGAGGTCTTTGTTTCACTTCGTCCCACCGACATTATCAACACTCATATTCTTAAACACATGAAATTGTCAAGGAGAATGGGCAAATGGGTAGCCCATACTAAGGAATTTGATCCGAACTTGAGACATTCGACTTTATCCTTCGAAGAAGGTGAAGATGATATCAGTAATGGTCGTGAGAATGGCATATAATAGGTTCCTAGTCCTCCTCATGACATCCCATGATCAAGTGCTCCTCCACGTTCTGGGGGTTTTAGTTTTACCAAGGATCACTACAATGTCCTCAACAGACGCATTGATTTACTTCCATCATCCTCGACGTGCTTGGCATGATGCTTCACCGACTGCAAGTTCAACAAGATACATTACAAACTCAAGAAACGACAATGCAAGCTCAAGAAGATGCGTTTTTGTCCTTACTACAACACTAAACAAAAGGCAATGCATGTTCAACAAAATGCCTTTTATGCTTGGTTCGATGCACTTTCTTCACCAGTGCCTCCTCCGGGGTCTTAGTTATGACTTTATGCTTAAGTATTTTAGTCCTTATGTTGCTCTGACACATTCGTACCTTTAGCATTCATAAAATCATGCTTTGACTTGCCTATGTATGTAATCTCCAATATTTTAAACTTTTTGATTATGCTTCATGTGTGAACTTAAGGGAGAATCTTGTATTGCTACCTATAGTTGTCGTTTGATCTTATATACTATATCGTTTTGCTTATGACAAAAAGGAGAACATATATGAGATGATATGCTCGATGAGAATGTGGTGATAGATGGATATAATCAAAATGATTGCCTTGATAAACATATGTTTTAAAGTGAATGGCTTTTGGTTTGTAAAAGATATGGGAATATATGGATTACATGCCAAATTTAAGATTTTCATTAATTGCTCAATATTACTTTGCAAATCACCTTGTTTATCATGATCAAAAAGGGAGAAATTGTTGACATATGATTGATTATAACCTTAAAGTATTTTATTATAACAAAAAATTTAATCTTGTTTACTAGTAAGTTGAATTCTAGTGACTATGGTTTTTTTCAAAGCATGTGACAGAAAATTATCAATGGTCGTCAAAAGATCAAAAGCTATCATCACAAATTAGACTTATGAAGGATGTCAAAATCGAAGTCACACATTTAAGATCTTAAAATCCAAACTTCAAAACAAGATCAAAAACTTGAATTTTCTAGATAAAGTGTAAAAGTACTAACACTTTGATATTTGGTAATCAATTATTAAACTCAAAATCCTTCTATGCATTAAAAGTAATTTTATGCATTAAAAGCAATTCTAATGTAATTTTTTTTATGAAGTGTAAAAATGATATTTGAACTTGAAAAATATCTTTTATCTCGAATAGTTATTTAAAAATACTTTTCCATGCCTTTCAAAACCTTCAAATCGGAACAAACGGGGCTAAAACGTAAAAAAAACCAAACCTGTAAAGTGGTTGGCCGAAAGTTTCCAACGGTTCAAAATTTGAACATTCTGTACAAACGTCTTTATTGGCCATCCGGACAAAATGCGGTCAAAAGACGAGTCATCTGAATACATATTTTTTAACATTTTGAACTCTATAAATACCTCTATTTCTTGCATTCATTAAGACATTTTTAGGAACTTTAAAGTGATAAATATTAGAGCAAAACTCTTCGAACTTACATCTTATTTAATGTATCAATATTCTTCAGAGCTATTACTTGTGAATAATCATAACCAAGTATATATCAATATTCTAGATAAGTAATGTTTTAATACTGTAGAAGAGTCAATACTGCATTATGTGAGAAAATAAAATTTTACTATTGATAGTAAATTATTCTCTACTAAAATAAAGAGAAATATGCTAAGTTTCTAAAATGTGTGGTACATTTAAAACAAACACTATATTGAACTAAAAGTTCAATTATTAAATTTATTATTGTTTGGCATGTCCAGTTGGACCATTACTGGATCAATAATTATGCGAAATTAAAAATTCAAATCAACATTCAAAGAAGGACTTGAAGATTCTTCAATTCAATGAATTCCTATATATTATTTGTTTTCTTTATCATAAATTGATCATCATTAACTAAAATAGGGATTGAATACCATATATTTCTGAAAATTAATCAGGGTGGTAAATGGGGCCCTGTCATTTTTCACGTTGACCATCTAGATATTATTTGTATTTAATAAATGTGAAACATATACTAGATGAATGCATGGTATTCAGAACCTAAAGTTTGCGAAATTACTAGTCAAATTTTAAACTATGAGCATTATTTTCAGATTACACAATAAAGATGGCGTGTTTTGGTAATGCTAGTGATCCTAAATCTCAACTTTTAAATAAGTGTTAGTTTAGATGTCGATAAATGTTTAACACTATTGCTTATTAAATGCATCCAATTAATTAAATTAAGAACAAATTACTTCCCATTTTTCTTAGGGAACCCTATTACGCTTCATGCCAACATCATAGTTCTTCCTGATGTAATTTTCTTATCATTAGAGCATAATTTTTCCATCTAATTATTTTGATAGTACAATATATGTAAAATTGATCCACCACAATGCACTGTGATGGAAAGTAAATAATGCTGAAAATAAATGAGTAGTTTGAAACCTTATACAATATTTCAAGCCTTAACGGGTGATAATTTATGAAGTAATTTGATGATTGTCAATTTGATTGGACATTCCTTCCAACATTAGGAAGAAAAATTAAGAAGATGGAAATAATGTCCAAATGTCTAATTATTTAAATTCTCGCAAAGATAAATCAAACCAAAAGTTTGAAAGATAATTTATTTCGGTGCATTTATTGACCAAAGCGATCAACAATATCTCACACGTCAATTTTAAATCCAACTCGAATTAATGTCGTAGAGGAAAATTAGTTAATATTATATTTGATAAATTTATGGTATGCTTGAAGCATGATGATATTTGTTTCTAATATAAAAAAATCTAAATGAAACTGGAGCAATTAGCAAAGATGATCTCATTTAAGAGACGTATACTTTTGGAAAGTATATAAATATAACAAAAATGTAAAACCCCAGAAGAGGTTCAGGTATCTGATATCAATAATTTATGTCGTTATAAAAACTAGAATCGAAAAGAAAAAGTTATCGATAATAAGGAGAAGTGTTGTAAATAATATGATTATTAGTAAATGATAAGTATACCCCTGCACACCTAGTAATTATTACCATTATATCTCTAATTTCTCCATATAAATATAGGACATTGATTTTCAATATAATACTTGTTCACTCTTTTTCTCTCTTTATTGAAACAAAAATATGATTATATATAGATGAGATTCGATTTTTAAGTGATTAAAACTTAATTCAATTAATATATAATTTTAAGTACTTCAAATAAAAGAATAGATTTTATTTTTTATTTTATTCTTTTTTTACTTAATGGAGACTATTGTAGATAAACTATTGTAGATAATCAAAAGTTTATCCTCATTCCTTCATTTTTAACTATTGTAGATTCCTTTATTTTTAACTATTGTAGATAGTGCAACGATCACATGTAAATAAACAACTAAATATTATTTGCTAAATGATAATAAAAATTTAATATATTACTATCGCTGAAGCTCGCTCCAAGAGTCATCAAGATGGTATTTTTTGGGTTCAATTTCACGTTACATTTCTCTACCAAACAATCAATCCAAACGGCTCCAAACCACGATCAACATATTCACCTCGGTTGCTCCTCAATCTCACCCACAAAAGACAAGATAATTGTGATGATTTGTAAGCCACAAAGACACAAGAAAAACAATAGAATAAGGCAAAAGTGGAGACAAACGAATGAGTCACTGGTTATCACTCTCCAAAGGTAGCACGTTTTCTTCCACTTTGTGGTTGGTTTTTCTCTCTCAATTGCCAGCCAAATATTCTTCACAGCAAGCACAAAGAACAACCTTTTTCTCTCTTTCTTACACACAAATCACCCACAAAATAGCTAGGACAAAGACATCATATATATAGGCTAGGTTAGACTTTAGTTGGACCAATAAAAGAGGTTAAATGGGTGAAGATTCAAAGCCATCCAGAAGGTAAGATATATGGGCAATGAGAAACATTAATTGTTTAATTTGCTTCCAATGGCTCACATTGTTTTCAGGTTGAACCTTTGAACTTGGTTGTTGGTTATAATTTTACCCAACATTTACATCATCGCTCGGAATTCATTAGGTATCAAAACCCAACAAATCTCCACATCGATATCCAATCAATCTGCAAGCAATCAAAACACACAAAGTTAACGATTGCATAATAAAGTCAACCAATAAAATTGGAATCACAGACCTTACCTCATGTTTCGGACCTAAAATACATACCATACATGTTCCATGTACTCACTAAGGCTAAGGTCACAAACAAATATCCAAATAGAAACAGATATTCACAGTAAGCAATCAAGAGCAAACAAACATACGATGGAGATATCATATATGATAACACAGATCTTTTTAAAAAAGAAACGTTAACATAGAACAATAGTTAGTCAATCATGCGGCCAATATGTATGTAACAAATACATAAATGACCCCACGAAAAGATCTCGCCACACTTATCATATCCCATTTTGTGTTACTCACACCTCAAGAACACATATCTCACATCATCGCCCACCATGCTAACTAGATTGATCACTCAACTCATGTCTAACTGGTAGACCTCTATAGATCATATGTCCTTGAGATAATCATCTATCACAGCATCACTTCTCCCAACTTAAATAGATAATAGGTCTCCACCAAATAGAAGTGATAGAAGTGTCTATCTCACACTCCACCTAATCAGGTCTCTTCACGGATAAAAGATTCCAACATTTAATCATATCTCCACTCGTGATCCAAATGTCACACTACATATCACTGGTATAAACCACCAATGTATCCCTAGGTATCTATACTCCATCTCACCAATAGACATTCAACAAATATACTGCTAATACATTTTAACCTACTATGCATGCAAACAATTGCACCAAGTGATTAAATTGCTTGCAAAGTTCATGGAAATGCACATATCAAACACATTAAAATGCACATAACCACGAAACAAATTAAGCAATCACACACATGTGGAAATGATTACACACGGATACACATGCAGTAACTAAATTTACTCTCAATAAACCTCATTGGGGTTATCACTCAACCCTATAACCACATTCATCTCGTCTCTCATGTTACCCTTCTGCTTCCTCTTCCAAGGACAATCTCTCACAAAGTGTCCAAATTTACCACAGTTGTAACACCGCTTACCACCGGACTTGTTCCACTTCTTACCATCCTCATCACTCATGTCACTACTCGAATCACTACTGTCTTGAGATCTATCCAAATTCATTTGCTTAAATTTCATTCTTCTCCTCATCATATGTAAATCACCACTCCTCTTATCATTGTTTTCGGTCTTAATCTCCATCTCCTTACGTCTAAGGGAATCTATGACAATCTAAAAGGTGTTTGGTGTAGATTAAAATTATATTTTTAGTAGATTTTGATAAAAAAAAAATTTGAAATGTATGGTTGAAAAGTTGTGGAACCCATGAAAGATGTGGTTAATATTAATTGTTTAACTTTGACTTGAATTAAAATCAGATTTCAATTCGGACCAAACAGGGGCCGATGGTGTTAAGGTATCCCTACCATACTTAATTATATTCTTAACTCTCTATATGAATCAGGTATAGAATTAAGCAAAATAATGGCCTTATACGTTTCAGACACCTTTTCATCACAATTAACGATATCTTGAACAAGTTTGTTAAAATATCCAGATTGTCATCAAGATCCTTCAAATGATCCATTTTAAAACTGAAAATCATTCAAACAAGTACAATTTATTAGGAGTAGACTTAAGCAAATATAAGTCATCCAACTTTTGACAAAGTTCTTTTGTAAAATCAAGTTTTCCAACTTTTCTCAAAATAGTGTCCAATAGGTGTAAAACAATTGAAGTGTAAGCAAGTTCATCATATTCTTCCTTTTGTACTTCCGTCAAATTTGCAGGAAATTTACCCTCCATGACTTTTGAAACTTTTTTTTGAACCAAAATCCCCTTCATCTTCTGTTGCCAAATTGAAAAATCTCATTTCCCATTGGAAATTTCAATTTTAAAATGTGAAGACATTTTGAAAAGCCAAAACAACCAAAGTGTACAATAGATCACAGAAGTAATCCTAAGGCCGCAATATGCACCGTTCTAAATTTCAAAGTGTCGTGAGACTCAAGATCTCAATATCAAGGGAATGTTCAATGGGCCAAGTCTAGGTGTTCTAACAGAATAATCAATGCAACACGAAGGAATATCAACAAAAAATCAATTTTTCACGCAATGCAGTCTTGCACAGTGACTAAACGTTAATTAAAAGCATAAAATCAATTACCAACTTGTAGTCAAATTGAACACTTCAAATATGGCAAATAATTTCTAAATTTCTTATATAAGCAATGTTACCCCACACGGTAACCTCAATCCTAATGTCACCCCACACGATGATACGCTAATGCTCAAATTTAAAATGGGATAAGCTAATATACTGGAGGGACCAATTTGAGTCCGTAAATTTCGAGAGATGCAAATTTATCACTTTAGGACCACCACTATTCGTCCTAAAATCTCTAACAATTACAGGAATCAATCAATCACGTTCTAATCCTGAACACGTGAAGAACACAATCGTTCAGATTTCGCTATATAACTTGAAATAAAAAACTAACAACACCACAATGTTAGAAAAAATGTCAGCAACAAACTAACTAAAGAGACCTCCGCTGGAAGACGACGCACTCGCCCTTCCGCGCTCATCGTAGTTTTGTGCTTGGTTGTCATCCGCGTCTTCCACGCCTCGTCGACGATCTCACGCGCTGGCCACCTAGGAGCGTCTCCACCAGTAACTCGCGACGGTGGTCTCTGTTTCGCCAAACTCCTTTTGGATCAGTCGAAAATCACGAAAAGAGCTTCGGATTTTAGGCAGTTTTCTGGACAGTTTTACTTTCAGTTTTCTGCTTCGTTTTAGCTGGTTTTCCGGTCTTTTTTGGTCAATTTTTTGAGCCAAATCCACCACCTTGAAACTCTGATACCAATTGTCGCGAAAGCTTGCTCTAAGGATCGTCAAAACGGTATTTTTCGGGTACAGTTTCACGTTACCTTTCTCTAGTTAACAACCAATCCAAACGGCTCCAACGCACAACCAATATATTCACATCGATTGCTCCTCAATCTCACCACAAAGGAAAATATATGGTGATAATTTGTAAGTCACAAATGCACAAGAAAAACAATAGAATAAAGCACAAAGTGCAAACAAACGAATGAGAAAGTCACCAGTTTTCACTCTCCAAAGGTAGCACGTTTTCTTGCACTTTATGGCTGGTTTTTTTCTTTCAATTGCCAGCCAAATATTCTTCACAACAAGCACAGAGCACAGCCACGTTTTTCTCTCTTTCTTACAAACAAATCACCCACACAACGGTTAGGGCAAAGAAACCATATATATATGCTAGATTAGGCTTTACTTGGACCAATAAAAAATATTCAATGGGACAAGATTCAAAGACATCCAAGAGATAATATATATGGGTCATGAGCAATATTAATTGTTTAAGTACTTTCAACGGCCCATGTTTTCGAGTTGAGCCTTTGGTCTTAGTTGTTCGTAATAATTTAATCCAACGTTTACATCATCATCCGGATTCAGTGGGTATCAAAACCCAACAAATAAACAATACTTTGTACTTTTTGAGAAAATAACCCAATATACATTACGTATTGAGTAATGCTATTCATTTCTATTGGTATTGAGCACCAGTATAATTGACAATTACATGATATTAAATTATAGATTCATTTAAATGTAAAGTCACATAACTCATTTAATTCAACTTATGAAGTGTTGTCACTGGATTAGTACTTAATCTTAGTGGGGATCAATAGCATTACTCTTAATATATTTGATTAAAGATGAATTCGGCTTATACTCAAAGAGATCCATCGAATAGTAAATATTAATTTTCTTTCAACAACTTAAACGATTATGAACACAAATAAATGTCTTTCTCTTTAGTCTTAATTGCGCTTATGCCTAAGTCTCTAGTATTTATCGTTATGGACAATTAATAATCCTCAGCGTTTACTTTGATTTTCCTGCAGGCCATGAACAGCGCATCATATAATAGCTCATATGGTGGCGTTTCACCGGTCCAAAATCAATTTGATTAATTCAGTTAAAATCTATGGATATTATGTAGAAATTCAAGACTAGAAAAGATATTTAGCAACCTTGAGGTATTGAGTAATGCTATTTAAGACGCGCAAAAGTGTTTTAAATGATTAGTCTAATTAAATGAATCATTTAATCTCACATTTCATTGAATCTATCACCTAATACCATATAGTCGAGTTGTAATCGCAGTGGAGCTAAATAACATTATTCTAATATATTAGAGAAATACAAGATGACAACAATGAAAACAACTGACAAAACCTTATTCTCAATAATTTTGTGTCAACAATGAAAAGAGCGGACTAAACCCTTTTTGCCATCATTAGGCTCAATGTTAGACTTGAGGAAAGATCTGAATTGGCATAATGCATGGATGAAAATTGACCAGGGCGGCTAGTGAAGTTAGGCATTCATTCAAGTAGTCATTCTTAAAACAGAATTAAAGATTTATGACTTTTCAAGTATACTTGAACAATCCAAAAATACACCTTGCAGATGCACATTCCTGTTAGCACTTGTACTTTGTTTGTAGGGTTAAACCACTTTGCCAAAGGAATAATGCCCGAAGCAGTACCAGAATCCTAGGTGGTGGGAGGTGATTTGATAGAAAAGATTATTGTATTTTAAACAGTCCAAAAATAAAGTACTATGTGGCATTATGTCAATTATTTTGATATTGTACCATGTTTCTTGTTTGTATAGCCTCTTTCCATGGAGTCGTTATCTGTCATGAAAATTAAGCAGCCATTAATAAATTAAAATTTAAAATATAACCCATTTTACACTCTTCAAACCCCCTATAAAAGATGGACTCTGGAGTGCCAACTTCCATGTACAACATACTTTATAACTGCTTCTAAAACAAATATATACTTTTATAGTTATTCTTATTTTTAGGATTCATGGCTTGTATCAGAAGTCATTTCACTATTGAAATGGCTCTAGTTGGGCTTCTCCTATTGGCTATCCTGGATTTCACAGGTCCCTTCTCTTTCCCTCTTAGAGCATTCTTACTGCGTAGTATTAGACAGGAATACACAATATAACAAATGATTTATTTTCATTTTTATTTTTTTTTTTTATTTTTTTTTTTACAGCTCCTATCTACCTTACAAAATATGGCATTAAGTTTAACCACAATATACACCAATGGCCTAGTGGTGGAACCCGCAGATTATGATTTCAAATATTTTTTTGATACTTCGTCTTATTATTCCACAATAACTTGTGTAATAATAGGCATATTTAGCTAATAGAAATGAATTCTATAGTTTAAAACATGAATAAGGTAATTTAACACTCAGTTTGTAACTTTTCCATATCTTTTGATAGAAATGTTTTCAGAAAATTACTATTCCATGAACTTTTAACAGACACAATCGGTAATTTTATGTTCATTATGGAACAGTGGCTCAGACAGGAGTTTGTTATGGAAGGCTCGGGAATGGATTGCCACCTCCATCAGAAGTTGTAGCGCTATACAACCAGAATAACATCCGAAGAATGCGAATCTATGACCCGCACCAGCCTACTCTTCAGGCTCTTAGAGGCACCAACATTGAGCTCATGCTAGGTGTTCCAAACACTGACCTTCAGAGACTTGCTGCTAACCAAAATAATGCAAATATTTGGGTTCAAAACAATGTAAGAAACTATCCTAATGTCAGGTTTAGATACATTGCAGTTGGAAATGAAGTGAGTCCTTTGAAAGGTGACACATCTCAGTTTGTACAATATGTCCTCCCCGCCATGAGAAATATTCAAACTGCAATTTCTGCCGCGGGACTTGGGAACCAGATCAAGGTTTCTACTTCTATTGAAACCGGGGTGCTCGGAAATTCTTATCCTCCATCAGATGGTGTATTTCGATCTGAAGTTCAACAATATCTTAGAGGGATCATTCAGTTCTTGGTAAACAACAAAGCCCCTTTACTTGTCAACATATACCCGTATTTTGCACGCATTGGTAATCCACAACAGATTAGTCTTCAATATGCTCTTTTTACGTCTTCTGGAATTGTTACACCTGATGGAACACGGTACCAGAACCTTTTCTACGCCATATTAGATGCCATGTATGCAGCACTTGAAAAGACTGGTGGCTCACCTCTGGAAATTGTTGTATCGGAGAGTGGTTGGCCTTCGGCCGGAGGACGAGACACGTCCATTGAGAATGCAAGGACCTATAATACGAATTTGGTGCAACGAGTAAAGACAGGGACGCCAAAAAGGCCTGGACGAGCTATAGAAACTTATATTTTTGCGATGTTTGACGAAGATCAGAAGAGCCCTGAATATGAGAAATTTTTCGGGCTCTTCCGACCAAACAAACAAGCTAAGTACCCAATCAGCTTTAACTAGTTATAGATAACAAGTTTATCACTGAGGATAATGCTCCAGAACTGGTACTTTTAAGTTCTAAATAAGGGTTCCTCTAGTTTGTTTGACAAGCAATAAAGAGCAATTTGCATAGCCAATTATAATGGCAATAGAAAAGGAATTAAATCAAAAGTGGACTACTTTTCCATTTCTTATTCATCTTTTTATCTTGATCTTTTTCTTTTTTTCATTTTTCAAGCCATAGACAAAGATGGCCAATTCAAAAGATTGCTGCAGAATTGCAGAAACCAGCTTGAGAACGTTGAGAAAATGCGAGTTATACCGTGTTAAATAAGGTTCTTTACAATAAAAAAATCAACTTCAAGAATATTATATGGAAATGATTTTGAATTTATAAAATACAGTTGGTGGTTAGAAAAATACTCATTTGATTATCAAAGATTTAGATGTGGACTTTAGTGTTTGTTACACCGTCATCATCCTTAAAGTATTACCTCCACTAGAACGGATTATGGTGTACAATCGAGTTTATAAAAATTACTTTTTAACTATAAATAAATTCATCTACCATCACTCTACTTCTTGCACAGACGAAAACAAGTCCAATATTACTGAATAAGTTTTATGTGACTACTAAATCATCAATGTAAAAAGAAAAGTTTTATATATTTTTTTGTGACTTCGAAAGTAATGCAACCTTTCAAATTGCCTCTCCCAAAGAGAGAGCATTTTTCAAGGTTACTTTTTCTCTTTTTGGCCACACAACACTTCTGTTTTGTCTTACCTTATGTGAAAATTTTATTATAATATTTGAGATTGACTCTCAGATCACATATTACCATCTCATGATCTAGGTTAACATTTATTTTCTTATTAAATATGAACAATATAATTTTTCTTTTTGTATTTATGTTAAAAAAAATTTCATTCATGTGGACCAAATGTAGAAGAGTAAATACTCCAATTAAGTGCTTCGGGAGATAACCTTCTAGGCACACCACAGAAGCAATTCAATGCTCTGCCTTAAAAAACCGTTAGACTATCTATCCTAGGGATGATAACTCAAATGGTTACTCAACTTTGCAAAAGGTTTCCTCGGGGTCATTGAACTTTAAAACTCACGCCACTCATCGCTAAACTTTGCAACTTTTAATTTCGTCATCATTGACCTCACATGGCTATGTGCATGCCAAATCAGCTAAAACATAGTATCACGTATGCAACCACGTCCGCATTCTGTCAAATTTTTTACGAACCATGAAGCTAGTGATGAACGGAATTAAAAATTGAGAAGTTTAGTGATGAATGCGGTGATTTTTAAAATTCAATGATTCCATGGAAACTTTTTGCAAAGTTCAGCGACCATTTGAATTATCATCCCATCCATCCTACACAATAATTATGGCATTGCTAATAAACAACACACCTTTAAGATTGTGCTATTTTTCTTCTCCAGTGCGTCATTTATTTAGACATATGGACCACGATAAGTTGCTTTTTAGTCAACACGTTTTATAATTCATTTGAGTCATATTCTCCACCACAATAATTGCAAAATATATAGTCATGGACTTGAATTAGTAGTTATTATTCTCGTCTCTTTAGTACCTTAAGTGGTTCCTATTCTTATTATGTTCCTTGGATATTTTATTTTCATGCTTGGGGTTCTTTGTCTTTTTTTAGTTTAGATCTACACCAGTGCCTACTGGAAATAAATCAATGTTCTTTTTTTGCCGTTCTATTTAGAAAAGCCAGGGTCGGGACTCCTCGAATCCAGTGGGATTTTACACCTGGTGATTCTTTTACTCTACCTCCTCTTGTTAAGACCAAGTTTGTCAATTATAATAAATTGTCACTGTAATAGAATATTGTAGGATCAATTTGAAAATGCAAATATGAATTATGAACCAAGGCTTTGCTTTCCAATTAGAAAGTGACATGTTGTGTTACTTTTTAGGGAAGACTGCAGTAGTGGTCCCTAATCCTTTCAATTTTTGTAAACTTTACACTAACCTTCAATTTGTGTCAACGTAAATCTCTAATCTTTCATAAATATATATTTGGAGTCCATCTGAATGGAAACTTTCCATGAAACGGTCAGAAGATCAAAAAAGTGGATTTTGACCAAATTGAAATTGGTAAAATGGTAATTTTGTATATTTATAAATATTGACAATTAAAACAATAAAACTAAAGGGCAAAAAAATTGCCCCTAACACCCCCAACCCACCCCTCCTCCCCTATCTTCATCTTCCCCAATTACAAAAAGCAAGGCAAAAAAAATCATAGAGGGAAGTCCACCCATGAATTTCCTAAATAGAAAAAATCTGGACAAGAAAATGAAATTTGAAACTGAAATTAGAAACAGATTCCAACCATTCTGGCTTTCCCTTCTTTTTCTTCAAATTTTTCTCCTCTCTTAAACCCAAAAATTTAGACTCCCACAAGAAATAAATAAAAAAAAACCTAACTGGGGCTTCAAAGTATGATTTTGTGTTGCAGACTCCTTGGGAAGGTATGGAAATTTGAAGGTTATTGAGTGAACATATAGGTAGGTGGGTGGAGTTTCCACCAACCTTGAAATGAGTTTTGGTTGGGGTGGTTCGAAATGGGGTGTGGTGTGAGGTTTGAGGATGGTGGCAGTAGCCGTGGTTGTGGATCGTGCGGCAAGTGTTGGTAGATATCGATGGTTGGCCATGGCTGAAAATCAATGTCATTGGTTGGAGAAGATGAAGATAGAGGGTGGGTGGGTGGGTGGGTGGGTGTAAGGCTGGATAAAACTCTCGAACTGAACTCGGCCCGAACCGAACTACACCGAGCTGTTCTTCGTAATTTAAATACTCGAACGGGTATCTAAATCGAGAACCGACGGGTTCGGTTCGATTCTCGATTTTAGACCCAGAACTGAATAAACGAATAAGAACCGAATTTAAATATTTTTTTAAAATTATTATATTGAATTAATTAAATTACTTTAATTTTTATAAACAAATTAGCAAATTAACTAATTTATTTATTAATATTCTAATTCCCAAGCAAAGTCCATGCCTAGTTAGCCCAACCCAATCCAACCCAACCCAACCCAATTTCTAAATTCAATTTTTTGATCCAATTATTAATTTCATTTTTAGCCCAAGATCTAGACATTTTTAAGTTTTTATCCTTCTATTTTCAATTTCACACTCTCATTCGATAACCATTAAATCACTGATTACAAATTATTTGATAAATTTAAAAACATGTCAAATCGAAGCTGCCGAGTCCAACTTTCCCTCTCCAACTGTCCATCGAAGTCTCGACCTCCAACCACGACCATCGATCGTTGACCATTAGAAATCTGTTAAGAATTTTAATTATGGTACGGAACCGAACAGAACCAAACCAAACTGAACTCGAAGAGTTCTATAATTATATTTGGACTCGACGGTTCTATTTATTAAATACCCGAAAATTTTGGTTCAATTCAATTCTGGAGAGAACCGAACCGGACCATGTCTGCCTAGGTGGGGGTGGGTGGGGTGGAGGTGTTGGGGTAAATTTCTTTTTTTTTTTCTTTAGTTTTATTATTTTAATTGTCAATATTTATAAATATATAAAATTACCATTTTACCCCCTTTCTATTTGGTCAAAATTGGTCAAAGCCCACTTTTATTTGCATAATGTCACTTTCTAATTAAAAAATCATGCAATGTCTAATATAGTTGTTTTCATTATACATAAATGTCATGACAATATCAAAATGTTACATAATTGAATATTTTGAAGGTACACAACTTTTAGAGGTACTACTTTTTACAAGAATGACATGATGCAGTTATAAATTAGTGAAACTCATAATTTGGTGACATCATCATTTCAAAGACTATCGACTATCGAAAAAATTGTTGATGATGTTTACAAAAGCATATGAGAAGTTGAAGAATTGGAATTTTAGCTGTTACTATGAAGAAAAAGCAACAAAAGAAAAGAAAGTTGGAAGATTTATAAAACTTGAGTGTTTGTGCTTTTTATTTCTGATTGTCTTCCAATTTTTTCGCTAATATAGAATAAATACTTACTAGAAACTTCTATACATCACTTTTATTTTGGAATAATACTAGTAGTATGTCACTCTCACTTGCATAGAAATTTATCTTGAGCATATAAAAATGTAATATGACCTTGCCAACTTTGTTGTTTCGGTGCCTCGAGAATCCGTGCAAAGCAATAGTTGTTTTTCAAAGGAATCCGGACCATATATCATTCCAAGATGTACTGCTAGATTATACTTATTTCACATAAGGTTTGTCACTTTTGATAAATATAAGAAGTAAATAAATAATTAGTAAATACTTTGCAATCGAATTTCCTGTATGATGAAGGTTAATTAAAGATTAAGGATACTAATCTATTTTCTTGATTTTGGGTCGTACTATACCTAATTTCCTCAATATTGTTTACCCGTACTCGATGTTTGACCGATGGGCCCACAAATGAGAAAATTACTGACTCAAGAATCTAATTTTTTTTCTTCGTGATCTTCCTTTCGGTAAATTATTGTGAAGTTACATTCTTCACAAAGTTTAGAAGGGCATGCAATTTGAGCAAGATCAAACACCATGGTTTTTTTATGGAAGTCTTTAGTCGACTGAAGTTTAGAAGAGAAGCAAGTATGAAGGAAACATATGGCTTTCTATCATATTGACTAGTCCCATTTTAAAGCAAGTTCGTTTTTAACGATGATCCCATATCCCTTTTCTTGAAGCTGAACAAAATTAAAAAAGTCTCTTGACTTCATGCAATTAATGGCTTGGGAAAGGTAATCCTTCAAACCCAGCCGTCCTCTAGACTCCCAGTTCTGTTTTCGGTGTGTATTGGTTAACACAACATTAGCTGGTGTTTCGCAAGCAATTTCCCATGAATATGCTACGATGATTGTAGTGAAAATTGAAGCGTGGAATTGCTGGTTGTACGAAGTTTTCAGATGAAATTGAGAATTAAAACGGCAACACACAAGTGTCCCAACTGCAGTCAAGAAAGTTCCAGGAACTGTGACCAAGAAAATGCCCTCACGCAATTTCAGAGGAAAAAGATCACAGGATGATGAAAGCTTAGATGAAGATGTTCCCAGAGCTAAAATTCCATCATTTGCAGCAAAGAAAATACTACGAATCCAACTCTAAGAGCAGTTCAGATGAAGATGATATTGCAGCTAGGAATAGGAAATACCAAATGAGAGTTCTGATGCTACTGTTTAAAAATAGATTATGTAAATGACACACAGAAGAAGAACGATGAGTAGAACAAATAAGAAGAGAAATGTCTTCAATATTACTTCATCACATGTAAGTGCTTTTAAGATTGAATGCCATAATTCTTATTGGTGCTGTTGAGAAATCTGCCCTCGTCTCTGTCCCTTCCCTCCAGAGAAATAACCTTCAAGCCCTCGGCCCTCCCCTCAAGAGATATAGCCTTCTAGCCCCCACTCCCATCCAACAACGGGTAAGCAAAGCAAGCAAATAGGACCCCAGCTCCTTTTAAGAAACACTTACTGACTAGAAAAATGAGAAACAACCCCTTCTGGCTAATATAAGGACTAAAACAACTTGGACAGATTTATACATCATATAAACTCACAGCAATCCAGCAAAATAGCTTTATCTCTCTTGCCTTTTCTCATAAAAAACTAGAAGATGTGCTGGCAAATTCCTACATTTTACCTAATCCGCTAGAGTACGCCAGACGAGGGGGAACTAGATGTGATTTATTTTCTTTTTCATCTGGTTAACAATAAGTCATTCGAGCAAGCCTGATCTGTAATTTAATTTTGCTTCTTATGAAACAGTATACACGAATTGTTTAGCATTTTCCATAAATATATTTGTTTACAAACTAATAATGTCAATCAATAGGTCGACAAAATGCTTGGCTAGATTTTCAAGAGCAGAAAACAAAGATTCTGAGCTCTCAGCATCGTCCAAGGTAACAATGAGGTACACAGCCACATGCTTTGCATTGTGATTAATCAGTTCAATGACTAAATCAGGTAAAATAAGCTAGACTATACTAATAGTTTGCTTGATTTGTTATCTTATTTATTTCCAATAAGGAATGGAAGAAGGGGATACATGCATTCCACTAAATATAGATCGGCGACCAAGGAAAAGAGAGAAAACCAAGGATACGAGATGATGAAGAGATGAACTGGTTCTTCTTAGATAACTACTAGTGGCATTATTTCTCAAAGCATCTTTAAAAATATGAATATGTACAATAGTAGACACAGCTAAGTCATAGAATGTACAAGTCTAGAGTAAGGAATTACGGAACTTGTCTTACAAATGTTTGTCCTCCATTCCTTTCAAGTCCCAAACCAAAAGCAAACTTAATTAGATGATGGCTCAACTCTACGCTTGGGCCAATTGCGGATGCGTGGTGGTGCAGGTTCCTTTTCTGAATGAATTTTAGCTTCGTCATCTTCTTCTGCTTCTAGTATAGCTTCATTTATTGCAACCTGGTTCATCACACATCGGTGGTTAAGAACTATTTTTTCTTCAAACAAGAATCAAGTACTTAGAAGTTCGAATATACACAAGTCTATAATGAGACATGATGTAACTTCTGTTCGGGAAAAAATAAATAAAATAAAATAGTATGATAACAAAGCAGTAAACACTGTACAGATCTTGATAATAGGGTTAAATGGTTCAATAGAAAATACAACAATTTGTAGTGATATTTAACAAATCAAGCCATGGCCATCAAAATTCAAATACTCTAAGTGATAAAACAGGCTAGTGTGGTAGCAATTAATGAAATTCCCCGAAATATTTCACAAGTAAAACTTAAATTCAGTTGAAAAATTAATAATGTGTAAAGAGTACTTCGAGATTTTAGAATGATATTTGGACACTACTTGAGAAATGTAGACAGATTTTTGCCAAGAATTTGTAAGTCATGCTATACCATGTATTGCGGTGCACTGCAAAAATCTTTTCAGCTGGCATGCATATATTCGGTTTTATCCACCACTTCTAAACTTCGGAGGATGCTGAGAATCCAAAGAGGAGCTTCCCCTCTTTTGATGTAAATGAAAAGAGCTATATTCAACAATATATGATGCATAAAAACTTTTCACTTCTAGTAACAGAGATTGTGATATTGAACTAACAAGCATCTGCATTCCATAATTAAAGGAAATGTCTTTGATTCCTCATAGACAGGCTGGAAGCAAGCAATGTACAAGTTATATATGGGATTTTTCTTCAACAGATGTAATATCCTTTGGCCTTCACATTCTGGGCTGTATATCCTTCAAAAAATTACGAACACTTTAGGAAAAAATTTCACTTATTTATCTTGTAATACAGACTTATTGAGAGGGGGTCCAGCAATAATATATACGACTACAACACAAAAGTCCCTTAAGCATAACATTCTCTCCTTCGTTTCTTAAGCAACACTGCTCTGAGATACTTCCTGATTTAAAAGCTACTAGGGCACATATTTCCTCTACTGTCCCTAGAATTTTCCTATAGCTTGCACCAGTCTAGCCCTAAGACTTCATTGTCACCAGTCTTGTAGGTCAAGCCTACAATTTGTCTTACAAATCAGTTGCAAATATTGGCTCCCTTGAAGAATTAAAGGAGACAACCTAGAAAGACCCAGCTTTAGCAAAGTCAATCAAAAAATATTTGAGTCTTGCCTCAGGCTTGAGGTTCAAAGTTCTAATAAAGGACGTCTTAGTTATCTTATGACAGGGCCTTGCATTAGTAATCAAGAAGTTCAAGCTTCTTTAGAGTTGACCTACAGCAATAGCGTGCTAGGCTGACCTGGGGGATTGATCTTCATCAAAGCTAAAAGTGATAAGTTCAAATTCAAATAGGGAGCCTCGAGTTAAGATCCTCTTGCAGGGGCATAGAGTTTTAGACCAGACACACATCTAAAAGGAGAAATGTGAAATGGTGCCAATAGACTATTTAATTTACAGAAGTTGACACTTTCAATCCTTCATGCACACTACATGTCAACTAGAACATTAGCACATTGGGGACGGGTTGTATTGGCCCCTTGATAAACGTGCAAGGGGACTGCAGCAAGATTGTTGAAGTCAAGCATAAAGTGTTTTCATGAGTTCATAATAGGTAAGCACTTGCAGTTGGAGTTTCAAGCATAAAGTGTTTTCATGAGTTCATAATCGGTAAGCACTTGCAGTTGGAGTTTCTGGGAACTGCTAATTGCGAACTTCATGAGATATTGAGAAACTTCTAAGTTTTGTACCTTTGAAGTTTATTTACATGAGAAATTAGTGTTTAGAGGTGTTATGCAGTAGCATTATCATAATTTCAAAACATTGTGAGGAAAATATTCACTGGTTGACAATCTGTTGTAGTTGAGATTTTGAAGATCTGACATTTTGGATGGGGTCTTCATCATGGATCAACAAGGCATTATTGGAGTTTGAAAAAGGGAAAAACAAGCATTTTTAGTTCCTTGATTGAAAGATATCAACTCCTAACCCTTGGTTTTTCATGCTAACCTATTTTAACGTACGTTTACAAGTATCTGAAAATCTCCCCGCATACTACAGGGGATCGTTTGGATTCCTCTGAGCACTAAACAAGCAAATGTCTTGGAATCTTGGAGTACGGGGCATCTTATGGTATACTTTTGGCCTTCCAAAGAATCTCTAGAGTTCCCCATACAAGGTTGGAAATTTGCATGCAACAATGGAATGTACGGCAGGCATTAGTCATGGATTTTGAGCAAAATCTACGTAATAGGAACAATTATGCTCCATGGAAATCATCTTGCTCTAGGCTAAATAAGCTATTGTCGTAAGCAAAATGATAAGTGTATTTTACAAGCTTGTTAATTGAGATGATATCTATCTAATTTAATGTAATTATGATAATTGTGATTTAATACATTTTCATATGTTCGCATCATTCATAGATATATAGTATAGTCATTTGTGAGAATAGGCTTAACATTACTCGAGAGAGATAATAAATAAAATAGGAACATTGATTCCAATTAAGCGTTGTCAACTTCATGAATTGATATTAAAATGGAAGAGTACAAAGGGATTCAAAGTCGGTGGTTTTAACTAATCGAGTTTTATAAACACTTCGTAGTTCTACATTTAGGTAGTTAGAGCATCTCCAATCATGATATAAAATTGGATGTAAATTCGTATCTTCAAAACTACTTTTGCATCCTCATGTACAGTCCAGTGGATCTAAATTCAAATTTTGGTCTAATGAAAAGAACTAAATTTACATTTTGCCTTGTATGGATGTAAAAAAAAATGTAAATTTATATATTTTCTTACATTTTTTGCCGAAAAACGCAATTTGCATTTCCTTTACATCTCTCCATTTGAGAGTTTTCTAGCCACTTTAGAAATCTAAATAACATCAGAAGTTAGATCTATTTTGGACAACGATTGTTGATGTTCTTATATGTTTAATATTTCATTATATAAATCAATCAATTTTGCTAATCATCTAAAGTAATAATTAATCGAAACTATATTAAGTACATACTTCTCATCCTCACGATACTTTACTCATGCTTTGTTACTTGGCTACGATATCATACACTTGTGAAACTATAGAGCAACATACATCAAGAGCTTTGTAACAAGGAAACTTGTTGCCTTTTTGCAAAGAAGTCAAAATAGAGAGTGGGATTCTAGGAGCTTGCATGAATCGACAAAGTAATTGTACTGAATAAGCCAAGTATGTCCAGTAATGGTGAGATAAAGGAATTTACCAATGAGTCTTCTATAAATTGAAGGGTCTTTGAGCAACTCAGCTTGGTCCTTAGACATTCTACAGTTCTGATCTAAAGGTATTTTTTTGGTATTGCTCCAATGGTTCCTAAATCAGCCAACATATCTTATGCATACTTTGAAAAATATAAATTCCCTTCTCTGATCTAGCCACTTCCAACCAAAGAAAATACTTCAAGTTACCAAGTCCTTGATTTTAAATGACATGAAGGAAGGGGATAATTTCCATATCATTGCCTGCCATTATAAGATCATCTACATAAACTAGGATGGTTGTGAAAGAGCTCTTCACTAATCTTGGAAACAAACTATAATTGACTTTTGATTGCTTGATTTCTTACTAAATAATAAAATCAGAAAGCTTGGCATACCATTTTCTCGAGGCCCGCTTCAATCCATATAAACTTTTATGTAGTTTGCAAACTTTTGGGTGTTCACCATTAGCATACCCTGGTGTAAGCTCCATATAGACCTCCTTATCTAAATCGCCATGATATGAATTCCATCCTTTAGTAGCCGCAACAGCGAGTGATCTTTTTGCTACAGGAAAAAGGTTTCATGTTAATCTAGTCCCTCTTGTTGTGTATACTTTTTTGCTAGTAGCCGTGTATGCCTCTCAACTGTCCCATCTGTATTGTATTTGATTTTGAATACTCATTTACACCCTATAGTGTCCTACCTAGGAGGTAAATCAACCGCAATCCAAGTGTCATTCAACTCTAAAGCTTCTATCTCAGCTTGCATTAGCTTACACCAATCAAGGGAATTAACAGTTTGTGCATAAGTGCTAAGTTTTGTTGAGGGGTCTCAACACAAATTTTCTCAATAATATCATCCACAATACTAAGAAAATATATTAATCTATAATGACTAATTTTATTACATGGTCCCCAAAGATCACGATGAATCTGATAGGCCCCCAATCCGGTTCACTTATGCACGAAGGAAGAAAGTGTTACCAGTTCATTAGCAGTTAGTTAGTTGGGGGGTAAAATAGTAAAATAGTGAAAGGTAATGTGAATAAATGGGAGGGAAGGGGAATGAGATTGGCATTGAATTTACTTAATCTGTTGCAGTGAAAGGGAGAGACCGGGCCTCTCTAATAGCCTTGGAATTTGTTGTCAACTCCAGTCCATCAATTCTTCTACAATAAATCAATTGTTTATTCGTGTTTATCCACGTTAAAATACAAATCATCAGTCTATTGCTTTCTAAACTACCTTTCCATAGCAGAGATCTAATCAATTTACTGTCAACAAGTTACTAAACCTCATTGGAAGCTTCATACATCAGCAGGCTCGACAGAAATTGGGAACCAACAGGTAGGATCCTAACAACTTTGGTATCAAAGCATGACGATCGCGGATCGAGTGGGGTAGTTGGAGTCGAGGTTTGACGGATTGCAAGGGGAGGTGGGGGTAATGAAATCAGAATTACAGAGAGACCTTGCGGTGATGATGGAGAAATTTGATGTAGTAATGGCGAAGTGGGTGATCAGGAGAAAGACAGGAAGGAGAACGGAAGTTCATCTGAATCTGCTGCGGCAACTTTGAGTTCTGAAGCCCCGAACAAATCTCAAGAGTTAGGCAGAATTCAAGGGGATCGAACACAGCATGAGGAGATCTATGGCGACTAACAAAGAAAGGAAGTTCATGTAACCTTGCAAAAGAACATACACAATAGTGTATAGAACTAGTAGTGATGGTATAAGTCGTCTTTCACTTCACCCACACCAATCTATATTTTGGTTATCTAAGGTGTATCAAAATTGTTGTGTGATTTTATGCTATAAACAGAAAGGCAAAGGGAGCTACCAAAGATCTTTGACAAATCAGATTCAGTAGATGAAAATGATATGAGAGAATGAACTTGATTAACTGAAGATGTGTAAGGTTCACTAGGTTGTGACTTGAACAAGGCAATTAGCTATAAATATTAAGTGGGACTTGATTGTCATTGATTTGCTCCTATCCAGATGACATAAGAGTGGTGATTTGGTTGGCCGATGCTGGTCTGCCCCTTCCCATAAAGCTTGTGGTCTAGTGGATAGCCGTAAAGCTTGAAGCATTTTTCTATACTTTACCAGACTTCGGCAATAATTGAACACTCACTTATCAAGATTGGCTTTAAAACATCTCTCAAGAGAATGCACAGGCATTTTTACAAAGTCTGCAGTAATACTTCTTTTGAGATGTACATTCAGCCTTCTAGTATCTTTAGAAGCTGCCATGAAATTTATGGAATCACTGACAAGGGTGTCTAAAGAAATTTGTCTATGTGTTTCCTCTTGATGTATGACTGAATACACTTCATTAAGTTAGGAAAAAGGCTTAATTAGAAGAATTTGAGCCTTGAGAGCTTTATAGGTTTCTTTTAAACCCTATAAGAAATTTCATTACCCAATCTATATTTTGATTATCCACTATTGTCTTCAATCCCCTCATGTACCAGTTAGGAATTGACTCGTTATTCATCAATTAATCCAGTAGAGTTTTTTATTTTAGAGTAGTATACACTAACAGTATCTTAGTTTTGTAACTTGCTTCACTTCGTAGATCCTCGGAGCATTTTGCTGGGCAAGTCGCAGTTCAAGCTCTTACCACAATTGATGAGCAATGCTATTCTTGATGTCGACAGACATGGTATTTTGCAACCAAATGATAACAATGTCATTGCAACGAAGCCAATGGTCCATGAGTGGGTTGTCGACCTCAGGTAGCGCATGGATACTCCCATCGACAAACCCATGCTTGTTTTCTATACGAAAAGCTCTTTTTATAATGGCAATTGCTCGAATCAAGCATTTGGGCGAAGAGGAGCTCCAGAACTATCACTGGAGCTGACAAAATATGGGCTATTTGGTTGAGATGGGTCACGAGTATTTGTGTTTGGATTTGTAGGAGGAGGAGAATTTAGGTTTTAATTGACATTTGTGCTAATGGAATCAACCATGTTGCTCTGATGCCATATAAGAAAAAGATAAATGAAAAGCTTGGAAATGGAACAAAACTGCATAGCAATAGCTAAATTGAGAGAGAATTTATCTCTGTATGTCCTATTTATACAGAAAGGCCACAAAGACCTGTTAAAAAATTTTGTACAAAAATAAATAAATGATAAAAATATTCTCCTAGTTGTGCAAGAAACTATGAAACATAAAAAGGAATTAGGTGGGCACTCTAGAATATTCTAGTTACATTCCTTCTTGTAACCTCCTGTGGTCCCTTTTTGCCGATTCCATTTTCTTCGAGATCCTTCAGGGCTTATTCATATTCTCTTTGTGCTTGCTAAAAAGTTTAATTTGGCTGAGTCATGGCTGCTTCGTTGGCATTCCTGCATTTGCTTCTCATATTTCAACAAATGTGGACAGACAAGCATGTTGGCACCAAGTGAAACGAGGTGATACATTGGGATTGATGCTAGTAAGCTTCCTGGCATCAAACTTGCAATTGGTCATAAATAAAACTCAAAGTTACATTTCAATCAAGCAAAAGAATCGATTGTAAAATATTCAGTTAATCCAAGTTACATTGGTGAGAATGTGACAACCTATGATACACTGACACAGACATAGACACGTGTGTCCGACACGATACGTGTCTAATACGTCGACACACAGTTTTTAAAAAAAGTACAAAGACGACACGTTGATTAAATTCTTAAAAATTCTTCATTTATATAGTATCAACAAAGACTAAAGTAAATGGGTTTCGATTGGACGGATTTATAATTGACTCGTGATTTATATTATATTTTGCATCCATAGTTACAATGAACAAAAAAAAAAAAGAATTATTTTGGCACTTCATACCCGAAAATGTTACTTGGATAGATTGATATTAAATTATATAAAAGTCCAGAATTTTTTTTTTTTTAATGTGTATTTGCTTATACTATTTTTTCGTAAAAAACATTCTATCCAAATCTTATAATAATATTCTTAAAGTTTTCAAATAATATCATAACACTTGTAAAGTTTATAAATATATGGCACTTCATGCCCAAAAATGTTATGTGGATAGATTGATATTAAATTATATGAAATCAAGAAATTTTTTTGTATAGAATGTGTATTTGCTTATACTATTTTTTTGTAAAAATGCATTCTATCCAACTCTTATAATATTATTCTAATAGTTTCTAAACAATATCATAACACTTGTAAAGTTCATAAATATAGTTGGGTTGATTGTGCGGGTTTATTCGATTTTTATGAGTTAACACATAACCCAACCCAACCCACTTACACAACCAATCCACCCAGTTCGTGTAAAAACAATAAAAAAACCAACACAAACCGGTCGGGTTGGTTCAGTTTGGGCAGTTTGGTTGGGTTCGATAGGGTTTTACCCACCCCTAATTGTAGGTGAAATGGAGTTGTGTGGAACACGAGACTGGGTTATATAGGGCCATATTCTCACCGGGAATGGCCAATTGCTCTTGCCTCAAGGCCTTGCATTGGAGTAATTTTAAAAATAGATTTGTAAAATTGCCTAATCTTAACTTTGAATTTTAACTATTGCATATTTCACAATGGCATTTTTGATGTTAAAAGACCAGTACTTTTTAACTATTGCATATTTCACAATGACCTTTTTTTTTATGTTAGACAAAAATCTCTTAAATATGTTAAATAATTACAAAATATTATTTTGTTTGAAAGATAATACTCCACTTTTAGTTAACAAGTAATAACCAAACATTTCTCACTTAAAATTTTAAAATTAAGTAATTTTTTTATATCTTTATTTCAACACAGATAAATAAATTTATCTTTCATCTACTTCAACCTCAAAATCTAAAAAATTTATCAAACGCTGAACAAAAAAACTATTTTTTATATCAATCACTTTGAATCCGTAAGTATATTTACGAATGTTTAATTTCATTTTCATTAAATTAGTATATATTTTTAATCGATAAATCTTATTTCCACATGGATTAACATGTAGATAAAAAAAAATTTAACAGATCTATAATTTTTTTAAGCATAAATATAGTCTTAACAGGGCTGTTAACAATCAGCACGGCAGCTGGGCGACTGTTAACACAGCATGCCTGACTTTTTTTTGAAAAAATTTCTGTTCAATGGTTTAGCTGATTTTCCGACTATTTTTTTCTTAGAATTAAAAATTTTGTTTCGTTATGCATATATGATTGTAATCTCAATTTGTTACTTTGGTGGTTTCGAATTGAATGAAAAAAATTGATGGGTATGAAAATGGATGAGTAATATACATGTTGATATTCCAATTTCCATAACATCGAATACATCATATGAGGGAATGTACCATGATTTACAAAACAAGCTGAATGTCGATCCCTCTAAGTACGATATGGAACTGAGATTTCAGTTCCACGATCACCGTCCATTCAAATTCCATCGATGAAAGTTACTTCTGATGATGTAGTGAATTATTTACTTGAATTGAACAATATGCACACGACTCTTCTTTGCGTGACTTTAGTGAGGAAGAATGTTACAGAAGATGAACACGAAGATTTGGATAGAATGGATCACAATACCAATGATTTATGGGGACACGGTGAAGATAGCTCATGCTGATGATGTAGTTATTCCCAAAGCAGTTGTTGTTCATCATCGTGATCTCGCTATTACGCACAGAATTCGATAGGTAGTTTGCGACAATAATAATGAAAACGATTTTACAAATGAGAATTTGATTGATTTATCTCATCAGAGACATACGTGAATCATCATCTAATTTTTCGCATGTGGTTCTCGATGATGAGGATTTGTATATCGAGCAGCTATTAGAAACAAAAAAGAATTGTAGGAAGCTGTGCATCGAATTGCACTAAAATACAACTTTGAGTTAAAAGTGGAAAAATTATACAAGTCATTGTTGACAATTACCAACGTCGGCGATAGTTGTCGTTGGCGTTTGTGAGCGACGAAGATGGACACAAATGATTTATTTGTAGATCGCAAGTATACATGGGAACATACTTGCGATGTGAGAATTCGTCGAAATGATCACAAGCAAGCCAGAACATGGTTTATTGGTCGATGCATAATGATTTAATGGGCTCAATCGAGGAGAGATATGTTAAATTTGCCAGGTATTGCCATAACTTGGGGACAACTAATCCTTGCTCGGCATTTTTTATTAAGACTGATGGTGATAATTGTTTTAAGTTTTTCTTCATGGCTCTTGAACAAAGCATTCGGGGATTACAAACTGCGATGCGACCTCTAATTTCTAATCTATGGTACCACTCTGAAAGTTAAATACGATGGCAAGTCGATCATTTTTACATGTTAATATGTCAAGATCCAAAATTAGCCTCTTGCATTTGGCACAGTCGATAGCAAAAATGATATGTTGATACATTGGTTCTTCACAAAGATGAGGGAAATAATTGAAGAAGTTGAAGACCTTGCCTTTGCAACTGATCGGGGACTGTCTATAATAAATGGTATCACTGAAATTTTTCTCGAGGCACATCATGGGTATTACATGTACCATATACAAGGCAACCTAAAGATTAGGTATCAGGGCAAAGATATAGTTTCATTGTTCAAAAGAGTAGCCGAAACTTACAATGTTGAAATGTGTAATAAGTTCATGGTTGAAATAGAAAGTAAATTATTCCAGTCATGGGAGTATCTAACAAAAAAGGGAATGAAACATTAGGCAAGCTCACATTTTCCAGGACGTCAATGCAACATGATGAAGTCAAACAATGCGGAGTCTTACAATGCATTATTCAATAATGATCGAGAATTACCAATCCTTGGAGATTGTTGGGCAATGAGAGAAAAGCGTATAAGTGTATTATAATCTTGTAGACCCCCAGATATTATTTGAAAAAATCTATGAATCCAAAAAACTATGTTGAAGTACGAAGAAGGAATTAGAATGGGAAAAAAGTTGGTAGTGAAGAAGAAGAAGAAAAGAAAAAAAAATTCTAATTTTTTAATAATTTGTTTGGGACATGTTTGAACTTTTTTAAAAAATTGGGACTATGATTGTAATTATAATATCAATATGATCATCCTTTCCACAAACAAAAGAAGAATCACACAAAAAGGACTGTTGACGCATAAAAATGAGGCCCAATTAAATGGTCTAAAGATGGAAGCCCAGTTAGGAAATTCGAAGGATGGACCCAAACGAGACCATGAAAAGTCCTAAGGCAGTACCCGGGACAGAATCATTAACAAGGGCCAAATATCTCCCAAGCCAATAAGTCGCCCAAAGTCTAGGCGGGCATTATCGCCCAAACGTGCAGAATGCCCAAGATCCAAGCAAGCATAGTGCCTTTATTACTATTATTCAAAGCGACGGTTATTGAAACAGTTCACTCCACGATCCAACAGCTACAATCATTAGCGGTTAAATGTTAAGAAATATAGTAGTAGTTAAGGACAGGTTTTAGCAAATCATCCATCATGGAAGAAGTGGGTGGTTACAGGAAGATAAGCATCCGTTATTGACAAGTCAACCATCATAGAGAAAGTGGGTGGTTACTGGGCAATAAGCAGTTTTTCAACGGTTTCTCAAATGACATTACAAGGGAAAACCGTCAAAGGAGTATAAAAAGGAAAAGAGGACACAGAATAAAGGAGATCCAATCCAACTCTCAAACAGAAAACTATGTAATTTTCATTCATTATCTTTTTATCATCAATTATTTTCTAAGTTCAGTG
>CAIGRP010066731.1:0-13939 GCA_903798385.1 Fraxinus cuspidata | reverse complement strand
TTGCAATTCAATGCTTTTTTTTTTTAATTCGAGCTAAAATTGACGAAGACTCGCATAAGTATGACTTCCGCCATGATGAGTAGAAGGTAATGGTGGTGGTGCGCGATCACAATTCTCAACATAGGCGTCGGAATTTGGGATGCACTGTGTGTGATTCTCGGTATTCGAACTGGTAAGAGATGCAATCCGTTGTAAATCGTTTCTTGATGATATGGGACCATGAAACTGCTCACCTTGATGAGTATTAGGGCCTGTAATGGAGTATGGATGTGGGTGTTGGAGGGTTGGCCGGAATTGTTGTTGAAACCGTGTGTGAAGGCATCATTTTGAGCCTAAATTTTCGGTGATTTTGGAATTGTTATGTTCGGTTTTTGGTATGGAATTGAAGAGTGGGATGAGATGTTGATGGTGTGGAAATCCGATTTTGCCTGGTAGTATAGTGGTTGAATTTTGGAGTAGAAGGCGCCGGCTCCATGAGATAGAGCGGCTCCGTTTCTTGATGGTGTGGAACTACCTTATTTCAATTTCCAATTTGCCAAGCAAACAAAAAAACCAGCTCAGAATTGGGAATTTGAATTCCTTATTTTTTGTGGAATTAAGGGTCACGGGCAAGAAAGTGAGAAAACCAATTGCGTGGAAAAATTTTCCATTTAGACAAGTTAAAAAGTGGAAATGACTAAATAATTTTCATCTTCCATGAAAAATATTCCCTATCAATTAGGGCCTAATTATTAAACCAAGAAAGAACCAACCAGTAAAAATCGGAAAAACTGCTTTTGGGTCTCCAGTTAACAGTATAAGGCTGGATTGCAGGTTATTCATGGTTTAAATTAATGGGTTTTGGGCATTAACCAAACCGAACATTGGACTAGTTCTCAATTTTTCAGGTTGTATCAGTTGGTCCATTCGATTTTGATATGCATCACAAATTTTATTTTATTTTTTCCCCTTAAATGTGCTACATACAAGCTTGTAAGGATCGTAATTTTGGATCAAATTTGTGAAGCATTCATACATTTCGAATTGTTAGATCAAATCAAGGACTATAATATTCCATTAAATATTAATTATTTAATATATTAAAATATAGATAAAGGCAAACATTCCTGATAACAAATTAACNTATAGATAAAGGCAAACATTCCTGATAACAAATTAACAGCTATAACTAAAATCAAACTATAAAACCAATGTTGTAACTATTTTATAAAGACCCACAGTTGATGTTTGAAATGCAAAGAAAGCCAAATAAAATATAGTTTATTTTTAAGAACAATATCTACATCACAAACTTATAAACACCCATCACCACGGATATCTGCAAATATAACAAAAATAAATAATAAAAACAATCTCAACTTGAGTCTACCTCGACGTGATCTTCAACGCATCAATTATAATTCAACTTGAAAGAGGTAAAAAATATAATACATATGGATTAAAAAGTGAAATGCAAATGAGCTATCTTAATAGTAGAATGGTTCGTTGGAGCAATGAAGTGGGTGATTCGTGATGATGTCACATTCGTAGGTGAATGTGGCTCCTTAGTCATACGTGGATGCGATGTGGATGTTCAGCGAAGCGAGTTAGTAACTAGTCTAATTTATATTAGCATATGAAACTAAAGGTTTGCCTGTTTGTTGTTCGGTGATGCTTCGAACTTCTAGAGTTTGCCTGGTTGTTGTTCGGTGATGCTTCACGGGCCTTGTGTGCTTCTGTATAAGGAGACAACACTTTATCGGGATATTAGAACTACTTCGCTACTAGCAATAAATCATCGAGTACGACAATAATCTAAATCAAAGATTAATTTGAAAAGAATTCAAACAGATCAAATCAAAGGTTGGTATCGATGGAATCCTTTCGCAGTGTAGATAAAATTATAGCGAAATAAGTTTTGGAACAGAGCCACAGACATTAGCCAACTGAGAAACGAAAAAGAACAAATAACAAAGTGGTGAATATCAGCTTCTAGAGTCGGAGTTCTGCAAACGAGTAGACAATAAAGAAGAATACTGGCTACAAGCAGCATTTTTAATTTAAAAATAAAAATAAAAAGCAACACTGCCAATAACCATAGCAAAACACCCAAATGCTAAAAGCATAAAATTTACTACTCATTATCCGGCTTGGGTGCTTCCTTGATCTCCTCGGAAGCATCATCCTATATCAGAAAAATATGCGGTAAAATTCGTTAAAAGTCGTGCTCAAAAATAGCTTGGGAAGCACTAACGGAAAGGAAGAACGAAAAACTTTACCTGCATATCGGAAGTCCATAAAGTGAGGTTATCGCGGAGAAGCTGCATGATCAGCGTGCTATCCTTGTACGACTCCTCTCCAAGAGTGTCCAACTCTGCAATTGCTTCGTCAAAAGCCTAACCATGGTATGAGAAGTGAACATCAGACAAGAATATAACAAGAGACAATCTGATCTTTTATTTGTTCATGCGGGATAATAATTCTTTTGTGGTCAAGAAAAAAAAAGCTGATAGATTTGAGATATAAAGTTTGATTATCTTGTGAACCTGTTTGGCAAGATTACAAGCACGGTCTGGAGAATTCAAAATCTCATAGTAAAAGACTGAGAAATTGAGTGCTAGCCCAAGCCGGATTGGATGTGTTGGGGCAAGCTCAGCACTTGCAATGTCCTGCAAACACCAGAAATACTCCGCGAATAAATACACAATTTCATCATATGGAATTATTAATTTGTATCCACAGACTTCAAATTACTAATTCCACAATTTCATTTACTACATTTATCAGAGAAAAAGAAATAATAGAATCCAAAGTTTTCATCATAAGAGTGAAGTAATTCAAAGCAAAACTCTATTAATATAAACCTTCACCACAGAATATCTTACTACAATGTAACTTCACAGCTGCATTTTCACAAAATTGCTAATCATTGAGAAGAAAGTATATCCAGGATTCAAAAGAAAAAATTCAATGCGTATAACATATTTCCCATAATATCGTATGCATCCAGATTCAAATAAAACCAACCAAATCAGGCAAATTTCACTTCATCTATAAATGCCACCAACAGTTTTTCATAAATTTAACAAAAATGATAAATAAATTAAGAATTGCTACTAAAATCCGTTAACCATAGGAAGAATTTCAAAATTACGAACCAGTTGATAATCTTAAATGTAATCCAAATAGATCTTAAGTAAATTATATAGTAAATCCTAAATTCTAAAAGCTCAATCTAAGGACTTCTGCCAACATTACTAGGTAGATCACAAACAAATAAATATAAAATATAATATAACGACTGGAAAATAAAAATAATAAAGAAAAAGCGAAAAAAACCTAACCTGAGCCGACTTGTAAGCTGAGAGAGTATTTTCGGCGGATTCTTTCCGCTCGGATCCAGTCTTAAACTCCGCCAAGTAGCGGTGATAATCACCCTTCATCTTCAAGTAGAAGACTTTTGAGTCACCACTGGTGGCGGATCCGATGAGTTTTGAGTCGAGAAGTTTCAAAATTCCATCGCAGATGTTAGAGAGCTCTGATTCAATCTTAGATCTGTAACCTTTGATGGCTGAAACGTGGCTTTCGTTGCCTCGGCTCTCCTCCTTCTGTTCAATCGACGATATGATCCTCCAGGAGGCTCGGCGAGCGCCAATAACGTTCTTGTAGGCCACAGAGAGGAGATTACGCTCCTCCACCGTCAATTCCTCGCCACCTTCCGATGCCGCCACGACTTTCTCCATGAACTCCACCATCTCTTCGTAACGCTCGGCCTGCTCGGCCAGCTTAGCCATGTACACGCTCTCCTCGCGTGGGGATGCCATTGAGAGGGATTTCTAGAGAGAGAAAAAAATTCTAGAGAGAGAGGGTTAGAGTTGAGAAACACGAACGAGCAATTCTTTGGATCCAATTTGTGTACAGGTTTTTTTTTTTTTCTTCCTCCTTTTTGTAGTTTTCTTAATGGACAGAGGCCCAGACAGCCCAGTTCATGAGGCCCGGATTATTAGAAGGCCCTATCCCTATTGTACTCTGCAAGATTTTGGCGTTGAATTGACCATCTAAAATCTAAAATTATATCAAGGTTCGTCTGATTGCAAAGGTGGTAAGAAATGAATTATAGGGAATTGAATTATCTAAAAATTATTTTATTAGAAATTGTAATTACTTGTGTTTGATTTATATAATTTTTCACCTGAAAAATGTTGAAACTTTGGTATCCGTTTGACTTCGTTTTTCAAGGAAATTGTTCACTAAAGTGATAATATTTTTTTACCATTGGGTCTAAAATTTGTTTCAATTGCAAAAAAAAATTAAAAACAAATTATCATACCAAATATCATTCGTTTAGCTTTGTTTCGCATGGAAATTTTCAATAAAAATAATAAATTTTTTTACCATTTTATCTAGAAATTTTTCTAATTGCCAAAAAAAAAAACCTGAAAAATCAATTCCCACAGAAAACAAAAGAAAAGCAATTCCTCCAAATCCAAGAAAGTAGGCGCGTGAGGGGTAGAGGAGGAAAACATTTTTCATGAAAATTTTGTCCTATCAAACACTACAAAACTTAGAAAATGGAAAACATTTTTCAAGTTCCATGAAAAATATTACCCATCAAATAGGGCCTAAGTGGAAATTACATCATACCAGAATTTTCAACGTTCAATATCAAAATTCAGATTTACAAGTTTTTATTTCAAAAATCAGATGATAAATAAAATTTTAATATTAATAATTATATTATAAAATTAAATTAATACACATATCTACCTACCCAATCCAACCACACACCCAAAACCCTAATTATCTTCCTATTTTCTTCTCTCTCTCTCTCTCAAGCAATAGAAAATATCGTCAGACCAACATAGCGAGGATAACGAGCAACAATGTCGCGACAGCAACAAGTCGTAAGTGGAGATGTCGTTGTTGTTGTGCGCCATGAGCCCCACTGGTTCTTCAACAAAGTCTCTCTTCATCCCAACACGTTGCAGGAGTCGTAAGAGGCTACCACTGTTGCTGCTGTCGTGAGCCCCCACTAAAACCACAGCGACATCTTTCTTTACCCAACTACGCTGTCGCTCAACAACGGTTCCCCTCCATGCGATGTTCTCCCATGATAGCTACGCACGACGGTGACATCTCTCTTTACCCCCACCATCTCTATTCCAACCCGTTGTAAGACCGCACCATCGTACATGATAGCTACGCGCGGCAGCTGCCCATCTCGCGCAACGCTACAGATGTATGGTCAAGGGTGGCTGTTTTATTGATGTCGGCGATGGACAAGTGGCTGGTGCTGCATATCTGGTCGGAGAAGAAAATGGGTGGTGGTGTGTGATGGAGGTAGGTGGCTGGCGCTGAGATTTGACTATGAAGTTGCAAATCGAACAGATTATTGTTCACGCACAGGCAAGGAGGCAGATCGACTATGAAGTTTTAGAGATTTGACTGTAAAATGAAAACAATAATCTTCTCAAGCAAGTAGAGATCAGACTACAGATCGAGACTGGTGGCTGACGTTGTAGATCTCCGGTCACAAGCGGTCATTTTATCTCTGGGTTTTTTGGTTATGTTTGCTGTTGTTGGTGGTGGAAGTGTTGGTGCTGATTTTGGTAGTTGTTGGTGGTTGCTGCGACTATGGTGGTGATGTTAGCGGTGGTGGTGAGTTGGTAGTGGTCATGGTGCGGCATCACGGTTGCTGTGGTAGTCATGGGGTGGTTTGGGGATTTTTTAGTGGGGTTGGTGGTTGCAGTGTGGTTGAGATGAAGATAGAAGAGATGGTAGTTGTGGTGGCAGTTATGGTGGTAGTGGTGGCTATGGTTGTGGATTGGTGGTGATTGCGGTGACAGTGTTAGTGGTAGTCACGGCGGCGACGGCGACATCGATGATAGTAGGTTTGGGAATTTTTTGGTTGGTGGTGGTGGTGGTGTGGTGTGGTGGAGATGGTGGTCACGATGGTAAAGAGTGTAGATGGTGGTTGCGGTGGTCGCGTGGTGGTAGAATTGATGATAATGCATTTGAGGAGATGGTGGAGGTGGTGGTGGTACAGGCGGTTGGTGGTTGTGCTACTAGAGGTGGTGGTCACAAATTGTTTTTGTTTTTTATTGTGACCAATATATTGGTTAGTGTGTGACCAATAAACAATACGTGATCGATTGTGACTAATAAATTGGCTAGTGTGTGACCAATAAATAATATGTGAGCAATGAAAAAGATAAATTGTGATCAAGAAATAATGTGTGACCTAAAAAATTATTAATTTGTGACCGATAATTTGAAAATTTATGACTGTCTCATAAGTTGTGACTTATAATATTTGTGATTTGTGACCGATAAATAAATTGTGATGTATAAATTTTTTATTTGTGATCGATGAAAAAATTGCGACCTACAAAATTTTTGAATTGTGACCGCAAGACAATTTGTGATATATAAAAATTTTGATTGAAAATTTGTGACTCTAATAAGCCCCTGTTCGACACCCCCTTTTTTTTTTTGTCTTTTTTTGTGCCAAAAACTAATTTTTCTACATTTTTCAGAAAACACTCCCCAAAGTCATTAGATTGTGTCAGAATCCCAATTTTAGGACAACATACCCGTTATATTTTCTTTCCCTTTTTGTCCCCGTTTGTAATAACAATTTGACACATTTCCCCTCACCTTTTCCACCTACTCTTCGTTAAAAAAAATTTCAGACAGCTACGCAGCTCACGGCGAAAAAACATTCTGGACCAAATCAAGGGGAAAAATCAGAAGGCAATTGGAAATTCAGTATAGAGACCTCTACATTTCAGTGTCCACGGAGAAGACCCAACAATTTTTGCACCTGAAAGTAAACTGGTTTTGTGGATATAGTTGATTTCTTTTCTCCTCTTTTGTGTTGCCGACTTCGATCTGGTGCGTTCTCCACCTACAAATCTGGAGGCTTGCAAGAAATTGTCATTGGCTACCATGGATAACGACTGCTCCCGATGGTACTGTTCCCCCGACCAAACAATATGCCATTCTTCTTTCGATAATTTCCAGCAAGCACATTGTGTCAATTTGCTACAAATATACAACTAAATATTATTTCCTGCACGTGGATAGAATTTCGATTTCCAAGATTTAAACTTCCTGTTTCGCATAACCCACCATTGGCACTTTCTCCTTTAACTTATGACGAAAATAGATTTTGCTCTATTATTCATACTGTTCACACCCATATTACTTGACTCTTAATCCCAAGTTTCCCATGGCAGTAATTCACAAGTGGGAGCCTTAACTGTTTGCACGATGCTTCTTCCAAATCGCAGGCAACCCAAGGCGTGGTGCGTAAGACGGCGAGGTGGAACCAGACAGAGCACAAAGTATTCATCGACACCTGCGAACATGTTATAGCTGAAGGGCACCGACGAGGGAAATGCTTCTCCCCGAAAAGATGGCATCGTATAGCAGACATGTTCAACGCCTCGACGGGGAAGGACTGAACTACATCGCAGATGAAGAACTACAAGAATAAAATGCGAATGGAACACAAACACCTGTTTGATTTGTTACGATGCACTGGAATTGAATACCGCTCAGGTACCGGAATACTTCACTCCCCGGATCATTGGTGGGAAGCAAAAATTAAGGTATGCATTCACTTCTGTCTGTACCAAATCAGTAATTAACTATTAGACAATAATACATTGCACACTGGACTCCATCCAATTGTGGTACTGGGAATAGAAAAGCATCTTCAGCTTTACATTTTCGAGTTGATATTTGTAGTTGACGATGATGTTGGTTGTGTTTGTATTGATTGAACGAGATGAACAACAAAAGAATGCATCTCCCAATTCTGTGCTATATGTGAGAACCAGTAGTATCGTACGTATGTTTTGCTTGCCTTCCCAATCTTTCTTCATCCGCAGAACCCATAGATACATGTAAATGCACCGTTGATTACTTCTTTTGCATTCCAACGTTACTTGTCGTCTACCTTGTCTATGCAGGAGAACCCAAAGTACACGAAGTACAGGAACTTCAGCGAGATATATGACACATATGGCAGATTGTTCGGGGAACCGGCAACTCAACCAAGTATGCTTTGTCCCTAACGAAGCTGTCACAGCGTGGTTTCAATTTGGGTACAGTTAGCGACGGAGAGTACGGAGGTGACAAGTTTCCCATTAATGCGGAGGCAACGGATTCCAGTGGCAGCCCCTTCGAAGGTCGAGAACACTCATCCATGAATATATCTGCACACCAAAGTGGGGATAAAAAAGCAAACACAGAATTGGGAAAGGAAAAAAGAAAATGTACAGTGCCCAAGAGGTTTCAGCTTCCCTTGAGCATTTGGTTAGTGTTGGAATGGATCTTGCTTCTATTGCAAACTCGTATCATAAGGGAGGAATGACAATTGGAGAATACGTTGATGGACTTCTGTCGTCCGGTCATGTGCAGGAAGGTGATCGGCTCCACCTCTTTGCCCTCTGGTTCCTACGGGACAAAGACAATCGTAACTCATATTGTGTTGCCAAGGCACCTTCTTTGAGATATAAATTCATCGAGTACTGTTTCGAGCGTTACAATCTGTCCATTAACCGTAATGGGTGAGCGCTCCTTTCGGATGTTTGCGATGAGTTTTAATGATTTTTTCGGTCCAATTGAACGATTTTATGTGTACTTCGCCCGTGTTTAAGTTTCATTTTATTTGTAACTTCATGTAGCATAGTACCTTCGAATTTGTGTTGTAATATGTTTTTCCTGTTCAGTACTACTAATTTCGCACGTTTTAATGCTTCTCTAAAATAGTGCGGTAGTCGTAGTGAATGTATCGCATGGAATATATTCCCTACATCCTACTTTTAAAATTCTCACATGCTTATAGCTTCTACAGTTCTATATGTTTTCTAAAGCCACATTATTACTCCCACTTCCGTTCCTTAACTTATTCAGCAGAACACTTTTGCATGGACTGCAGGGAATATTCCCAGCATCTTGAATTTGAAAATTCTCATACTTTGGGTTGAGTGAAACAAAAAAGGACAAATCAATTATTGAACAAGTACTTTTGCTTCACATTGTTACTCATGTAGTTTTAGTTCTATATATTGCAACTGCACGAGAACGACATTATTTCATGAATCCCTACATAGAGTGCTTCATTCTTTCATACATGAAACCTTATTATTGTTTGTAAGGACATCAATTCGCCTCAAATATTCGAAATGAATATTTGAACTTTCTACATAACAGAAAGAAGTTCGAAACGATGTCAGATAATTCGGATGTGTACGCATCTTCAGAAACAGACTATGACGTTAAATCGATGTCCGATTCAGGTACAAGTTCTGATGAAGATTTGATGCAACAGTTAGAGGATGACAATAACACCTGACTTCAGTACTGTAGAATCGCCGAGCGAATTGTTCGCAAGTACTTGGCACCTAATAGAGCACGTCGATATTTATTCCCAACAACGCTCTGCGACCACATTTTTATGCTACAAAATTTGCATGTTTATCCACAAACATGTTTGCAGGAGTTTAGGATGTACCCGCCAATGTTTATGTACTTTACGCACATCCTTCGAGATGAGTACAGCATTTCTATCAGCACAAAATTGACATATACGAACAAGTGGGAATGTTCTGTGTATTCTAGCTCATGGCAAAGGATATCGACAAGTCCAAATGCTATCCGGTCATTCATTGCAGACAATTAGCCATTACTTTTAGACGGTCCTGCATGCATGCGTGGCTTCTGCGGCGATCATGATTAAACCAGATCCGCTTTACAACGAAGGGGCAGCTCATCATCATCCGAATGTGGAACGATATCCCATATTCCAGGTTATATTCTTAATGTCAACTATGGTACAACTGTAACTGTGCCGATGAATGCACGTTGTGTTGATAAAGATTATTAGTACAGGATTGCATTGGTGCGATCGACGGAACCCATGTGCGAGTCGTGCAGCCACGAAATGTAAGAGAAAATTACATTTGAACAAAGGGGATTCCAACCCAGAATGTACTGGCTGCCTGTGATTTCAAACTCTGTTTTACCTTCGTGCTTTCGGGAACACCCACGATAGCAGCATCTTGGCTCGTGCTGTACATAGTTAGGAAATCAATTTTCCCCAACCCGCGAACGGTAAATTTTACTTGATTGACTCTGGTTTCGCACATAGGCCTAGTTATATGGCTCCACATAAGGGATCTGATATCAGATATCATTTTCAAGAATTCAGCATTGCAAGGGAAAGACATCACCACCGATTTAGAAATGCACGGGAGCGGTTCAATTTTCATCACTCTTTATGTCGTAATGTTATTGAGCGTGCGTTCAGTGTTTGGAAACAGAGATGGAAGATCATTGATCGAATGCCTGCGTACAATATGAGAGTGCAAACAGCTGTAGTCGCGGCCACAATGGGTATACATTTCTTAGGAGAAACAATCGGCTTGATGAGGCTTTTCGTAGAGCTGGAGAATTAGATGATGACGAAGTCGAGATAGATCTACCTGATGAAGAAGATGAAATTGCCGTCGAGCTAGATGCAGTAGTCGAGGAGGACATGCTTGACAGTAACTACGCGATTACATGGCGCAGGCATTACGTTAGTAATTGTAGATCACGCCCGAATAGATTGGGGGCTTAATGTATTCGTTTTAGTCGTTATACTTGCGGATGTATGCGAAAGCGTTTATAATTTTCCACGAATTCATATCCGCTATTTTTCGCCGATTCATGAATATAACCGAGTTCATGGCGAATACAAGATTTCTCGCTTCCCGAACGTGCCTCTTCATCAAAACAAAAGTAAATTGTTCCACCTAACACCCATGTTGGAGGGCAATAATGTAAACAAAAAATTTGTGCAAAAGAAAAGTCAATTCACACAACTAGGGCAGGCAACATTGTCAGAAGGAATGGATAGTTAAGTACATAGGTCTCACCACTTTAGTCATTAGATTTTGCAAAAAAAATGGATGAGACTGGGTTTCAAACGGACGCTAAGTTGTGACTTATAATATTTGTGATTTGTGACCGATAAATAAATTGTGACGTATAAATTTTTGATTTGTAACCGATAAACAAATTGTAACTTATAAAATTTTTAAGTCGTAAAAGTAAAATAATTTGTAACGTATAAAATTTCTTATTTGTGATCGAAAAATAATTGTGACTAATTAAATCGTTAATTTTTTACCAAATTGTATAAATTTGTGACCTTAATATATTTAATTAATTAAATATATACTAATTAATTAAATCGTAAATAAATTTTAATTAGTATCTAATTTTTAAAATTAGAAACATGTGTTCTTAGTTTTGAAATGAGTGATACTTAACCTTTTAATTATGAAATTTTCCCTTACATTAAACCATGTTTGGTGGGGTATTAAAAGTGGAAATTACAGTAACACGGTTGTTTAAATATTACGATTTAAAAAAATAGGTTGAAAGTTCGTTTATCCAAAAGTCATATGGTAATTCCACACCCTCTTACCCACCCAAAGCTAGATTTAATCCCAATTTTGTCTCTCTCTCTCTCTCTCTCTCTCTCTCTCTCTAACCTATCCTCTCTACTAATACGTATCTACATTTTCTCTCTACTATTTTGTCTCTGCACTCCCTCTTTTTACCATTTCTCATCTACTCTCTCTGGAAGCGAGAAGCAAAAATCAATTTCTAAGATCTCAATTTCCCAATTTTTCGATTATCTTTGTTTTGGATCAATGGAGTTCGAACAATTATAAAAAAATCAAGTATATCCATGGAAAATTGTTGAAGAAGACAACATAGATGAAACTTATATGATTAGGGTTAAATTGTAAGGGAGCTCGGTCTTGATGGGTATAGCTGAGGTGATCGACGACATGGGTGGTGTTCCAATGTGATGGGTCCCGAAGGTGCAAGATAATTCTTATGCAAAAACTAACCATACAATTTCGGTTTTGGGTCTTGTTGAGGTGAAATAATGAAAATTGTTGGTGGTTGTGGTTTGGAGAAGGAAGTGATGATTTTAGATTTGATGTGGTGGCGATAGCGACGATGCTTCTACTCTTAAAGGGGACAACCCATTAGATTGTTTTGCAAATGGTGTAGTGGTAATGGCCACAGATCATATTTACATGTCACAGGTCACAATCCACAGTTGGTAATATGTCACATGTCACACTACCAGGTCACGGGTCATTTTGCATAGGTCACATTCCACTGGTTACATTATGATCTTTAGGAATGTTCACATGTCATAGATCAATTTCAATACATCACAGATCAAATAGAATTGATCACAAATCACTGGTTTATGTTCACACGTCACATGTTACAGTTCATGTCACAGGTTACAGTTCAAGTCACAGGTCAGATATTAATGTCAATGATGACATGTCATTTTCCAGAGGTAACATATCAATTTCTACACGTCAAATATCTAAGAGAATTGGTCACAGGCCACTGGATCAATATCACTGATAACTTATTAATGTCCATAGGGTTACAGGTTACAGGTCACATGTAACAAGTCATATGTTAAAGTGCATATGTCACATATCACAAATTCAATATATCTAGTTATATGCCATTGATTTCTCCGACCTTAATTCTCCGAATTGGTCACAAATTCAATTAACCAGATTTCGACGATGAGCATTGAAGTTATTAATCAGTCGTCCATGATGCTCAATTGATGTTTTCCAATGGTCACCATGTTTCTTCCTCTATCTCTACTATCTGAGCTGACGATGTTCATTCACCGTTGAGTGACGATTGGATGGCTGCGGGTGGATGTCAACGAGTGTAATAAGGGATGGCAGCGAGAGGGTGTGCAAGGGTGGGGGCGGTTGTTTGGTAGGTGTGTGGATAGATTAATTTAATTTGTTCATATATTATTTAAAATTAAAATATTGAATTAACACTTGACTTTTGTAATTTTAAACTTAATGTCTGGAAATTGATTCGCTGCATACTTAATACCCGACATATGATTTTTTCCCCAATTAAAATTATGTTTTTAATAAATTTGATAAAAGTTTATGAAATGTGGATGTCTCATAAAATGTATGGTTGGAATTAATTATTCATTTTGACTTAAATTAAAATCTAAATGTTAATTTATACAAAAAAAGGGGGTTAAATGAACTTGAGTTTTCTATCCCCTGGGCAATGTAGGTTGATCATGTTGATTACTTTTTAGAATTATTCCACATGTACAACAACATGTAAACCCTGATGTATATATAGCAAAACTCCACTTTTATTTTTATTTTTTTTCTATTTTCTATATTTTGAGAAAAAAAAAAATTTAATGTCAAAGTCTAATGATCGACTCCACCATTTTATCCATAGAAAACTGCAATATAGTGAACAAGATTTCAATTACTATCACTATTTCAAGTATTAGGGTTATCTGGTCTTTCTTGTAAACTGAGACTAAGCCGGTGGTTAAATGTACATATTATAACGGTATGGTTGGGCCTCTCAATTTTTGGTGTAAGCATATTCCGAGCATATTAAGCCTTCCTTGTAGCAAAATTTATTGTTGGCCTTTTTGTTGCAGGAAGTATGTATCTTGATGATATAGATACTAATGCAAATATAAGACGAGTGGGGATTTTGTTTGTGCATTATGTGACAATGATTTTTTTAATAAAGAACACATTTGGTCCCGCTTAAAAGTATCTTTTTAAGTGTTTATTTGTATAGTACGCGCCAAAACAGTCAAATCGGCATTAGTTTAAGCGCGGTCGAACATGCTCTCCTTTTATTTTCAATGATCTTTCTTGCCTTCTGAAGATCATATTAAGTGTACTTTTGTTTTACTGGTCCTTTTCTTTTTGCTTATAAGCAAGATTTACTTGTTAAAATCCTATCTTGAGTGGATTAAAGGATCATTTGTACTTATATGAAGTATAATATGGAGTCTTTATCTGTTCATTTTAATATGAGAGGATTTGGTTAAGTAATATTAAAACAAAGCAAA
>CAIGRP010066730.1:0-15303 GCA_903798385.1 Fraxinus cuspidata | reverse complement strand
CACCCAGATTGCATCATGACCTCTCACTGATCTAGGAAAATCGAGGACAAAATCCATTGCAATCTTCTCCCATTTCCATTCGGGTATGTCCATGGGGTCCAACAGCCCCGACAACCTCTGATATTCAGCCTTTAGCTGTTAACAAACCATGCATTTAGACAAAAACAGAGCTAGCTATCTTTCTCTTCATATTTGTCTACCAAAATGTGTCTCGCAAATCTTTATACATTTTAGTTCCGCCTAAGTGTGCGGTGTAAGAAGCAGAATAAGCTTCAGTCATAATCTCATTCCTTAGTACCTCATCCTTTGGTACGCACAGTCAGCTTTTAAACATCAGGGCTTTATCTTCAGCTATTTCAAATCATTTCATTTTCTTAGTTCTCACCTCAACCCTGCTCTTTTCCAAAAAAGAATAATCTTTTTTAGCAGCTACTATTCTGTCCCTGAGTGTGGTTTCTTAGTAAAACTTGCTAGCATTGCCGATGTCCTTACTGGTGAAGTTAATACTTCAATTCTTAGGTTCTCAAAATCTCTGATTAAATGATCCCGTCTTATACACAGTGCTGACAACTGTCTCATCTTCTTTCTATTCAGTGCATCAGCGACTACATAAACCGTAACCGGATGGTACAAGATAGTGCAGTCGTAATCCTTCACTAATTATAACCACCATCGCTGTCTCATATTCAACTCTTTCAAAGTACACTACCACATCTTTAAGGTACACTACCGCTGCTAGTTCGAGATCATACGTAGGGTAATTCTGTTCATATTGTTTCAATTGTCTCGAAGCATAAGCCATCAATTTTCCCTGTTAAATCAGAACACATCTTAAACCAAGTTTGGATGCATCACCGTTAATTACAAAGCCTTCCGAACTATCAGGATTAGTTAACACTGGTGCAGATACAAGCATGTCCTTTAACTCTTGAAAACTCTGCTCGCATTTCTCCGACCATACGAACTTAGTACCTTTCCGAGTCAACTGTGTCATCGGACCTGCGATTTTGGAAAATCCTTCTATAAATCGCCGTAATAGCCGGCTAAACCTAGAAAACTCCTCACTTCTCCAGCATTTGTAGGTTTCAGCCAATTGTTCACAACCTCAAATTTAGATTGATCGACTTCAATTTCTTGTGCTGAAACAGTATGGCTTAGAAACCCCACTCAGTCCAGTAAAAATTCACATTTCTTGAATTTGGCATACAACTTCTCCTCACGCGGTACTAGAACTATCCTCAGACGTTCTTCGTGTTGTTGAGAATCCTTGAGTATATCAGTATGCCATCGATAAATATGATGACCAATATGTCCAAATACTGATGGAACACTCTATTCTTCAAGTCTATAAATATTGCAGGGGCAATCGTCAAGCTAAAGGGCATCACCGTAAACTCATAATGCCCATATCGAATCCTAAATGTCGTCTTTGGTATATCAATCTGCTTAATCTTCAGCTGATGGTAGCCCGACCTCAAATCAATTTTCGAGAACACGGATGCACCCTTCAACTGATCAAATAGATCATCAATCCTGGAAATGAGATACTTATTCTTGATCGTTAACTTATTTAGTCCGCGATAGTCGATGCACAACCTTATAGTACCATCTTTCTTCTTTACAAAGAGTACCAAGCTCCCCATGGAGATACACTTGGTCTAATGAACCCTTTGTCTAGAAGTTCTTCTAACTGCATCTTCAACTCTTGTAATTCCTTTGGTGTCATTCAGTATGGAATTTTNTCCCCATGGAGATACACTTGGTCTAATGAACCCTTTGTCTAGAAGTTCTTCTAACTGCATCTTCAACTCTTGTAATTCCTTTGGTGTCATTCAGTATGGAATTTTGGACACATGAGTAGCTCTAAGTACTAGACCTATCGTGAATTTCACCTGTCTAACAGGGCGTAGTACCCGGTAGATCATCTGGAAACACGTCAACGTACTCCCGTATTATTGACACATCATCTAATACTTTCTCTTTATATGAGGTGCTAGTAAGACTAACAAGATACCCCTGACAATCAGACTTCCTCAACATACTGTCTGCCTTTAAAGCTAAGATAACGCGAGGAAGTGCCTGAATTTTCGATCCATAAAATGTGAACTTTTCTTCACCCGGTCTTCGAAAAATTACCTTTCTCAAAACATACTATCATGATTCGATTTTCACCTAACCAATCCATACCTAAAATAATATCAAAATCTCTCATCTCTATAACATACAAGTCTGCAAAAGTCAGTCCATCAAAATTTATTTGTACCCCTTTTCCTATCCCATCTATATCAATAGTTGCCCCTGATGGCATACTAAATTGAAGTACATTACTACTTTTCTGACATGAAGCATTAATCTTAGCTAGACATGCACTAGATATGAATGAATGCGTCGCACCAAAATAAATAAGAACATAAACAAGAATACTAGAGATTGATAAAATACCTATGATTACATCCGAATTTTGGGCAGCCTCGTCGTGAGTCAAAGCAAACACCTTTGCTTTTCCTTTCTCTTGCTCGGGTTTCTCAATCAATGGGAATGAAGAAGCCACATGACCGGGTTGGCCACACTTATAACAAACATACTTTATATACAAACATTCTACTCTGTGAAACTTGTTACACTTAGGACATTGGGATAAAGGATATCTTGGCTGACCCGTATGTGTCTGCTTCTTAAACTGTCTTATTCTTATCTTGTCCTTCCTTTTTTTGAAGTCATTACGATATCTCTGATTTACCAACTTCATCCCCGAGTAGGTTACTCTTTGAGCTTTCTTTACTACTGCCTAAAAAGTAATGAGATCATGTGAACTCACAATCTACCTGATGTCTAGGCGTAAGCACCTCTCGTATATTTTATGGTCACTCTACCGGTCTACCTTCGCATTCCTGTTGCAATTTAGAATTATTAATTGTATAATATATTTCTTTCAAGTCCGCTTACTCATATTTCTAATTTGCACAAATGGTCCCCGATACATAAGGCTTGTGATGAACCAGTCCTCATGCTTTCATTTTTCTCTCAATTTTCTTTTTTCGGGTCTTGAATGCAGGTAAAAACAAAAAACTATTACATTGTTATTTGTCATTATGAAGAAGGCTTCTTTTGATAAAATGAATAACTTGGAGTATTTAAATTATTAGGTGATGCGTTTAGATTTATTTACAATCGTAGTAGACAAGTTGATAGAGAGATTAGAGTACGAATTACCTACAAGATTTTAGTACAAGGATGAGTTTTCATGAGGCAGATATGTTCAATCGTACTGTTTATGAAGATTTCAATAAAAACCAAATTGAAACGACACTGGAATTCTCATCTTTTTAATGTTTTGACAAAGTTCCCTGATTATTATGCACTAGTTTTTGGTATTATAAGAATTATTGTTGAAAATCTCGACCTTTGTTTCATTATGCTTCTCCTGTTATGTTTCATATTGTAGAATTTTATTTTAATTTTGTCCTAATTATAGATATGAGAATTAAGAAGTTCTGAAACACTGAATCAAGAATGAAGGATGTACACAGTTTATTAGAGACTAAGAGTATCACAAACTTTAAAAGTTACGGACCTAACTATCAAAGACAGAAGTTGTTTAATGATTACCCACCCTCATCTTACCCTTTTAGCCTGAGAACACATTTCTATAGGAGTACTAGGCAAACTATTGTTGTGGATATATTTCTTTAAGAACCTGGGGCAAGTTCAAAACAATCTCCGCATATGCTGTAGGGGAGAGAGAACAAAAAATTGATATTAGTATCTGTGGTAATCAGTAACATGAATGAACAATTGGGTTACCATTATCCGACCTTCAGGTAAACTCATTGTTCGTAATGCATCCTCTGCATATGACAAACGAGTAGGAATAGGTTGACCTCCTATCACTTCGTTTTCCTTCCTGTTCGTTGTTACAGCACTGATCGATTTCTTTGATTGATGCATCGGCCATGCAAGGACACTGACCTCTGTAGGAACTATGGACAGAAGATCTGCGTACTTGAGACTCAATGTAACCTTGCTGCAAGATGAAAAATAAAAGCACACGTGAAACTGGCGCATGTAAAAGCAAAAGCATGTAGACACCTAGGTAGAATTTAAATCAGAAGGTTATAGTAATTAAAGAAATAATTTGTGTGAATCCATGCATAAATGGATCAGAAGAAAATGTCATATCCACACATACAATGCTACAACATGGTTAATGAACATTATGCAATAATGATAGGATGGTAAAGTTGCATGAAAATACCATAACGAGAGAGAGAGAGAGAGAGAGGAGGGGCATCAAATCATCTACACTAGTTAACAAATCATAGCCAGATATATCCAGAGCCTCGTAGAAATTGACTACTATTTGTAGGATGTGCCCGTTATTGTGAAAGACAAAAACAGATGCTTAAAAGAGTTGTAAAAGAACTACCATAATCATTTAAAAGGTCGAGCCAAGGAAATGTTAGGTGTTATTAGACTCTCCCAGTATTCACCATCACAGTCACACTAGCTACCACTCATTCAAAACGTTTTGTTATAAAAACCCAAACCAGAACGGTTTTTAAACTAGAAATAACAAGAAAGCCAAAATAGTAGTTCAGCCTTTATAATTTGTCATCTGTTGTTCCTCGATAAACATGTGAAAAATGAGTAAGAGTCAAGTCATTTCAAGCACGGCAACTGTTATAAGAAGACCAAGCTTGAAGGTGAGAAAAGAAAAACAACAAAACTATGAAAACAATCGTTGGTTAAGAATCCTTGAGATAGACTAGGAGCAGGATTACACCTACCAATCAAAATCATCAAGCACAAATTCAACCATATGAAATGGAAGACTGTTATAAAGTTCTCCAACTTGATTTCCATAAAGTTCCTTTATAAGACGAACCTGGAGAAGAACAAGACAAGCCATAGAGATCATGTTAAAAGATCAGGTTATTCGTTTCAAAAAGATACAACAAAAAAGAAACTACAATTAGAGGAGCACTTAAAATATTTCATTTTATGGAAACCTACTTCAGAGCAAATGAATTTCAATCATCCTGATGCAAAGAAACAAAACACTGAAATAGTATACGTTCTCTTATATCATGCAGTCTCTTGCAAATTTGGCATAGACAATTCATTAGAGCAGATTTCAGCCAACAGGAGCTGCATAAAGCTGCAGGCAATTTCAGACCTGAAGGCATACTGCTGAAGCCATAGCCATAGCCATAGCCACAGCCAAAGGCAGCCGAGATAAAATAAAACACAGTGCATCCATGCTGACTAATCTACCTAAATCCCCATAAAGAAGAAGGGATATCGGTTCCAAGAGCTTCTAGAACATTCTATAGAAGCCTGACCATGCTGTAAACATCTAGGATATTTGTGCAAAAGTATCTATAGAGCCTCTCTTAACCTTTATTCGAATTTATCACACGTGTCCATTTGCGGAGGTTATAACTCACAACTATAAATATGGCTAAAGAGCTCATTTGCAATAATCAAGTTGTAGAGAGAAATTGATAGCACTAAAAGTTCTCATTTTTCTCAAACTCTATGTTAATCTTTCTTGTGTGATTTCCTAATTTTTGTATTTAGCTCCACACTCGTTGCGATATTTTTAAGTAGTTGAGAAGCTAGCAGTTTAGTCATGGCTATATTCAAGAATCACTTGCTGCCAACCAAGCTTTGGTCTCACATGACATACTGCTTCACTAGACCAAGAGGACGGATTTGAGAGAACTAAGTCTCTCATGGATCCTTGAAATAGTCAGTTCGTGACAAAATCCTTCTCTTCATCATATATTCTGTTCTAAGAAGTCAGAAGGGTAAAGCAATTGTCACTTTGATAATGGTTGCCTGCTGTGAGACAGGGATGCCATGATTTTTAGCCAGATTGGTTTATTATGACTTATAAACCTAGTAGCAAAATATTATCTTTAACTTGTCTACCTATGCTATGATTTTTGGCCAGATTGGTTTATGATGAATTATAAACCTAGTAACAAAATATTATCTTTAACTCGTCTACCATTCTTACTTCTGGTGGAAATTTGTTTCTTTGCAAAGCTTATAGTTTTTTAAGAAGAAAAGGAAAATAACAATCAGTAATACAGCTACCTAAGTAGATACTTCCATTTAGAACAGAGGTAAAAACAAATCTATTTGAACAATATTGAGTCTATCTTCTTAGCCTAAGACTCAAAAGTGAAGCAATTTCTGCCATCATTTTTGGCTTCCAAATGTAATAGGTCCTGCCCAATGAGGGACTTATCTCCTTGAGCATGAAGTGGTTTACAAGGAATTTATTGCAACTTGTTAAAAATTTCATCAGAATCAAAATATTGCACCTTAAGATCACGCAGCAACAAATTTGACCCCTGAGTCCAAAAATGCAATAGATATCTATTGAGTGACTCTTAAATAAAAGGTCAATATGACTGTAGCTACCCATGGGATTGCTTTAAATTATGCATTTCACCTTTCACTCAAGTTGGTTGTTGATCTCTGCTGCCATCACAAACAATTATCAACGTTCAAACTCAGGTTACAATACTATCAATCTTCATCAGCATTTTTTCATCTATACAGAACAGGACAAGAGGGTATGCAGCATCTAGAAGACAACTTTAGGTCGAGGCAGTCTGGCAGTTCTTGAATTAGGAATGCATACTAAAATTACACGTCAAGGAAACCTTCTGTATTTAAAAAACATTGTCGATCAATATTTACTTCGGTTGCTATCATTTGACCAGGGATAATTATGTTGTGCAGCCAGAAATTATGCTTGCATGTGTAAACAATGTGTTGCTCAAAAAGAAGAAGATTTATTTGGAATAACAAAATCAAATTCATGTCATGCCATGTCATAATTAATAGCAGAACTAACACAGAAGAAAAAACGGTAATATAGAAATACAGAGAGAATGAGGATATTTATAATCTGTTTAGATAATTTAATTGAACCCCTCACAGATGGTTCTAGATATGAGCAAAATACCTGCTCCCGTCTATCAACAAAAGCCTGTAATAAATCTCCCACGTGGTCTATGAATTTCTGAAACCAGATAAGAGAACTAATGCTCTGAGATATGTATAGTCAGCCAATGAACAATGAAATGTTTAAGCAACTAGTCTCACCATTGCATTTGAAGAGAGAAAATCATTTTCAGCTTCACGTATTGGCAAGAAAAATGGAACTGTATGTTCAAGAAGAGTCATTTTCTCAAGAAATGACTTGCTTTCAAGCACACAATGGTAGAGGTCGCAAGGTTCTCCTGTTTGAAGTCCAACAACTGAATGATTATTACTTACCACCGTACAAACATACAAGTTCAAAATGAAGGGGTGAATGCATGTTTACAAGTCGAATGTTTAATATTAAGCAGATCTATCATTGAAAAAATAATTGTGTGGCAAACTGCACTTTTCTTTTCTTTTCTTTTCTTTCTTTTCTTATTATTATTATTATTTTTTTTTGGGATAAGGCTTAATACCCATTTGAGGTTATTTTGGTGAAGTTCAATAAAACTCATTGTATTGCGACGTCTAAATGTAGGCTGTGTAGAAGGCAACAAATATGGTGAAGCTCCTTTGAATATCAAAAAAGGAACTATAAGATCCAGTATTCATTAGAGGTTATTCTGGTGAAGTTTGATAAAATCATTGTGATGCATCGTCTAGATGAAGTCAGTATAGATGGCAACAAATTTAGTGAACTTCGAATATCAGAAGGAACTATATTTTCTTTCAGCCAGAAAGAGGTTGAAAGGCTTTTATTTGCAAGTTGAGTTAAGCGATGAGTTATGACATCTCAATTTAGCTTTTCTAAGTAATTGATAAGTAACCGCCTCAGTTGTTCAGCACTAGTATCTTTTAAACAACTTTCGTTTTATCGTGTGGTTCATATCGTGTGCTGCCTCTCTACATTTATCTTCTCTTGATGGTCCTAAGGCACGTACATGTAGATTAGGCATATTCAAGTAAATACCATTGGTATTTTACTGTTAGCAGAAAAAAGATGAATTCTTGCTTTAACTAGTAATATTGTACCATGTCAACATCCATGAATCTTTTGTTAAGGTATATTGCATTAGAAAACATAAATCCACGGATTTGCACCACCAGCAACCAGAGGCTGTGATTGTCGGTTCCAATTTTACATAAGTAGGTGTTTCCATGTGATTTTAACTAAGTAAATGATTTCCACTAGGGAAATTACATATAACCTAGTATTTTGCAATTAAAAGGGCATTGAGCCATATCAAGATTTCCTAGGGACAATCAAATCCTAGTTCATCAATATACACCACGCTTATGCACTTCCGTACTTAATTACACTTGCTGCTTAGATGAAAAATTACTAATTTCAAATCTTAATCTATTATTCATCCTAACAGACAGTGGGATTACAACTGTATGGGGGCACCAATAGAATCAAGCAGAAAGGCATGTTGTCGAGTTTGGTTGGTAGAAGAAACTTTTTGGGTACCCAACCAGTAACTTAACTGCTTGAGTTCAAAACTTAACATAAAAAACTCTAAAGAGTCTACTCCCATTTACTTTTTGCAAGATGTTTCCATCTATGATTTATATGCACACAAAAAAATCATCCTTGTTTCCAGGATGCTTCAATTAATCACAATGACGTGTCAGCTGAAAATTAACCTTTAGAATTTGATTCACAAAAATGGAACACTATCGAATATGATCCTATCAGAAATAATAAATGAGAAAAAATTGTTATATACTTTCAGAAGCAGTAGATATTTTTCATTAGTTATAATTCATACCATGGGGCACCAATAGAATCAAGCAGAAAGGCATGTTGTCGAGTTTGGTTGGTAGAAGAAACTTTTTGGGTACCCAACCAGTAACTTAACTGCTTGAGTTCAAAACTTAACATAAAAAAACTCTAAAGAGTCTACTCCCATTTACTTTTTGCAAGATGTTTCCATCTATGATTTATATGAACACAAAAAAATCATCCTTGTTTCCAGGATGCTTCAATTAATCACAATGACGTGTCAGCTGAAAATTAACCTTTAGAATTTGATTCACAAAAATGGAACACTATTGAATATGATCCTATCAGAAATAATAAATGAGAAAAAATTGTTATATACTTTCAGAAGCAGTAGATATTTTTCATTAGTTATAATTCATACCACTATGAAATCAGAAAGTTTGTGATTACCTGCAAATGATGTCTCATATTGAATGCCAATCCTGGCTCCTTCCAAACAGCAAATCGTCTGCTCATAAAGAATGCTTTAATAAGAAGTCAATCATGTTGCTCATAATCAGTTATATCGCTTCCATTTACCTAAACTTCAACAGGGTCTTGTGCAAAACAGATGCACAGGACAAAAGACATATCTGGAATTCCAATATTAGTTAAGATTTAAGGTTTGTTTGTCAAAGATTTTTTTAAAATCATTTTTTCCCAAAATCATTTTCAAGCGCACATTCTATGGGACCCATACTTTTTCCCACTTTTTAACCACGCATTCTCCAAAAAAAAATCAATTTTCCCTTGGAAAAATATGTGCCAAACAAACTTTTGTATAGTTGTTGGTCTAGAATTAGCTTTTGCAATTGAAGTTTCTCATCATTTATAGTTATAAAACTTGTAGTAGGAGAAGTCCTGAAGGTATATTAAAACCCATGTCATCTTTTTGGTCTTATTTTATTTTTAAGAAAGACTTGAACCAGGAACAAGACCGTGTCATCTTTCGGGTCTTATTTTATTTTTAACAAATTTGAACCAGGAACAAGACTACACCAGCACGATCGAGATTTCCCATTCGGAGTCACAATCCCTGTAGGATAAGTCCTCTAGGTCTATAAAAATGTGTCTCGTATTTGTAATTCAATAATGTTTATCTCGTTACAAGAATCTTACATCGTTTTGAATAGTATGAAACATTTTTTTCTCATTTTCCTCATCATCCTCGTCCTTCTTCTCCCGCTATTCCTAAAGCACTATTCTCAGTACTGTTCATCAGCACCAAATGGCTAGCCAGATCTCATTAAAATTGTCACCCATTAGACAAAAAAATCCCTAACAAATTGGCCAAGCAATCCACATTAATTGTGTGTTGGCTAAGCTTGATAATTTACTATAAGATCGCTAATAGTAAATAAATTTGTTTTGAATTTTATTTTTTTTTCCGGTTAAAGTTGGAAAAAGTTACTTACATTGAAAGTAACCCTAACCCCACTGTCATAATGTAACTTCTTTACTTGTAAAAAATGTAAAACAAAACATGTTCTAAAAAAAAATTTACTTAAAAGTAGCTTAGCAAAACAAGCTTTTATAACAAAATCCATCATACGGTGCCTTTATGAGAGAATTTTTGAAGTGGTCATACCTCAGTGTCCCTCTTTCACATTGTTGTGACAATCCACATAACATTGGCTCCTCATTAGTAATTAAGAAGCGCGTTGGCTTATAATTTCATTGATTTTGTAGACGGCTCTCAATGTATACTATAAAATTTGAGAAGATAATAACGCAAATTTGGTCATTGAAACCCTACCATTATTATTAAAATTTAATTATGGGCTTCCAATTTTAATTTGGGTCCACCTGAATTAATTCAAAGGCACAGATAAGCCTCCAAATCTACCAGCAAACACTGCCTTCTAAATCAATTGTTTACCAAGACACTACAGTTAAAAGACATAAATTCAACATTTCCAATAAGATGAATTGGGGTTGAAGTTACTATCCCCTGGTGCCCCCACACAAGAAACAGATAGCACTTCCAGTCTTTCACCCCTAAATCACTCATGCACCAAGTTTACTCCAGTTTAAAGGGATTCAACATTTCCTATAAGATGAATCAGGTGGTAGCTTAACTATACCCCTGGGGGCACCACGCAGGAAATGGATACTTAAGTGTACCACTGTAGTATGCATAAGACTATTACTTCTTTCCTTCATACTGGATTTGGTTCGGAATAGTATTCAATAGTCTCCACCAAGAAAACAAGAAGAGTGCACTCTTAAGACGAAGGGAACTTGAGTAATCCAACTAGTGAGTGGATGTGCATAATGAGTAATAATAAAGGCTGCAGGTAATGCTGAATTCTTATACCAGTGAATGTCAAGTGTTCCAGAGGTGATCGAAAGATCAACATGTTTATGCCATTCAAGAAGCAAGAAATTAATTTCACTCTAAGGCCTAAGCTATGGAAAGTACTAGGCACTAGTATTACAGCTCACAATTATGCTTAGTTCTTTCTCCAGCAGATTGTTGATCACTACAAAGTAATTGGTGCATGACCAATATTAAACGGGTAGAAGTTGGTTGAAACTTTTCTATACTTCTCTTTCTTCAATACAAGAAAAATAGAAGAATACCATCTCAGTATGACGCAGGAAACCAAAAAATGAAGTCCTAGATATTTCGGGATTTATTAAGAAACATAAACAACTATAAATTCCTAACAATCATAATATACCTTATTTCCAACTCTGTAAGTTATCTTTTCATAAGGAAGTACTGGCAATGCAGTTGTATCCCCTGACAGTTGTGATGCCTTTCTTTCAGCCTCCATGTGAACCTGCCATAAATATCAACATAGTCTGACTCTGAATGTGGAAACTTGTATGAAGACAACTTCTATCAAGTCAGCAGTAGAATCAGAGAACAAAAAGACACACATGAGAAAACGGAGAGGAAACCAAAAATTTCCACCAATTTCGGAATGAAATTCAAAAATGACTTCTCTTCTGTAGGAATATCAAACAAAAGCATTTTCAATTGAATTCTCACCCCTCTAATCTCCATGGATAATGAAAAGAATAATTACTAAAACTAGTAAACCGAGTGAATAAAATCATACCCACTCCCTTACAGTAGCTAATAAACCATCATTCCATTGCTCACCATCTAACCATATTTCTGCAAAATAATTAACATCTTAACAAAACTAACAAGTAGATGATATTTGAAGTGTGAAATAATGGTATTCTAATAAAGCTCCAGGTGAGTTATCCACCAATTCAGAAAGCAATTCAAAAGAGACTAGCAAAAGCGTATAAGAATATTCAGAATATAACCAATAACAGATCCAAAAATGTACAGAACTTTCAGTTGAGAGTGCAGGTATAAGTGCCAAAACTAGAAACAAACCCCGGAAGAAGTTGATATGAATTTAATAATCAACACTCAACATATCAATAATCTCGTGTAGTCAAAATACTTTGTGCGAATATACTATCTAAAAGATAAATATTCTAATACCTTACAGTTTATCAGTTTGGAAATTTAATTATAGTGTTAAATAGTAAAAGGAAAATGCAAATATGTTTTGTATCTTAATCTTATACATATTCAAACGTACATAGAAATCATGATTTTGATGCAGTCTACACAACAAATCACATCAAGTTTAAGAGCATAAAAAAAGAGTCATACAGGTGAATGGTGATAAGAGAATTTTTTTAAGAAATCTAAGGACTAATATTACGATAATAGGATATAGCCCCCCGTTTGGCCCCCATTATTTGAGATTTTAATGGTTGGAATAGTTTTTTTTTTTTTTAAATGTGTGGTTAAAAAAGAAGAAAAAGTTTTGGAATTATGTGTAATGTTATTTTATTGGAGAATGTGTGATTGATAAGAAGGGAGAAAAATGAATTATAATTTTAATGGGGGTCAAACAGGGGCATAATCTTTTCAACTCTAATTTTCTGGAAGTACAATTGAAATGAAAAATGCTGACAGACATAATCGGGCAAGAACTAGAATTGTAGAAGAAGGGGAAGGGGGAGAGGAGGAGGAGGAAAAGGCAAGAAGAGGGGGGAGAAAGAAGGGAGAGGAATCAGAGAGAGAGATGAGAGAGAAGAGGAAAATAGAGAGAGAGCGTGTTTATTCAATTTATCAAAGTCAAGGAAAATACAACACATAAGCCCCTTTTATATAGGGTTTTAACTTATTTAATTTAAGTAGAAACAACTAAAGAAATAACATAAAATACAAGAAAACAAAAAAATAAACTGTATATACTTTTCCTAAATCAAGAATCCAAACTAGGAAAGTCTTCGTGTAATATATCTAATAGGATCTCCACGAAAATATTGATAATTCTTTTTGTATCTAAGGTCCTTTTTTTAAGCAAAACAGTGTGTTTCAGTGGGTTTTCTCTAAGGTCCTTTGAATGTAAAGAAATGGGGGAATAATTCATAAGTTCTTTGGCAAGTTGACTAACTTTCCACATTATTCATTTCAAGTAACAAAAACAGTTCTCATAACTCATTTTTTCTAAACTTACCAACTTTGCTGGTGTTTAAGAAAATATGGAATCTACAACTTACATTTCAGAAAAATATTAGGCTCCCAGTAATCCTATGTTGAAAATAAGCTCCTAGAGGGCCAACAAACATGTTTGGCGTTTCCCTTCAATCTTCAATAAAAGACGAGTAAGGATTCACTGCCGTATCCAATATAGCATCATTACTAATTTCTACTTAGCGGCCGACAAAAAAAAGAAGTGACAAGATATTATTACACATGCAAAGGGTGGAAATTTTGTTTCAGTATCTATTCTCCGAAACAGGCATTTGCAGCTTTTGGCATCTGAAAAAAGGATCACAAAACTGTTACATGAGGGTACAGTTCCTCGAAAAAAATTTCTTCCTAGGTTTTTTATTGGGCTTCACCACTATGTTGACATCTAAGTAGGTTAATGCATATATGTTTCCTTATCATTGCACGACTTACATATCTAACAGTTTCGTCCTTGCTTGGCAGTTGATGTTAATTCAATTATTTCAAAAACTTGTTATAAAGATGTACAAATCATAGATGCATGGAGAATCATGAGCCAACAATAGATGGCTACAGGGTAAGAAGAAGCACACAATGGCAGCCACCAAAAGTATTTTCAAAATCTTATATGAACAGTTAAAAATACAGTGCTCAAAGATTTTATCTAAAAATACCTTGAGTTTGAGAAGCACGGGCAGCTTCAAATTCCCTTTGCAAACGCTCAAAAACCATCTTGTCAGAGTCCCTAATGAATCAACAGCTTTTAAAACCTCTACTATCTATTATTACAGCCATTCACTAAAAAAGAGAAAATCTACATGAAAGAAAAATAGAGCTGATATTCCTTTCCATTAAAACGCCATGATTACAATCTGATGATTGGTGCCTATTCTATATTTACAATCCATCAATTGCACTTTTAAACTTTTTACACTACTTAACACTTCCTAGTGGTACAAAGGGGTGGATGAATTAACCTTGTGTTCACAGTCAGGGCCCACCCACCCTCTGGAACATTCTTTTCATAATGAGCCCAAATTATTCCATACAATAATTTCAGTATGAACACTGCACCTTAATATCTGATTACAAAAAATGGGTAAAGAACAAGAACAGTAGAGAACCGAAGCCAATCCTATTCACATGCAAAAAGTAAGTCAAAGTGAAAATAAAATTACTTTATTTAATTGAAGTATCAAATTTTAAGCTGCAATGTCAGAGGAAGTCAATCAGCGTTCTAAATACGCATCAAGATAGAAAATAAGCATAGACCAGGATTCAACATGTTGGCCCGAGCACATCAAGATATTTATGAGATCTAAACGCAGTCAAGAATCCCTATTACTGGATGGACAGTATAAATCCATGGATTTCTGGCCTTCCCAATACAATCATAGTATATGAATAAAATCTGAGAAATTTGGATAAAACAAACGAGATCTGAACAGGGAAGCCAATTTAGGCAAAACCCTTAATATCTAGAAAGAGCCCTAAAGTCAGGGCCGAGCTCAATAGTAATTTATAATTGGTCCCATTAAGTCTTATTTTCCAGTGTCGATTGAAGCATATTATTTTTACATACGGACAGACAGTTCATTTCTAGATCAAAAACATCAAACAATCCTTGTAAATTCACAAACAAATAGTTGTCTTACACTATTGCAATTGTATTAGTTAGTTCTAGCCCAGAAACAATTCTAGATATTACCAAAAAGATGTGTCATTATTATCTAGCACTTTACGAGGAAATTTATCTTGCGGATCATTCAAGCATCAAATCCAAAAAAATTGGAGATTTTCCCGCTTGAGGGAAAATATCAATCATTAATGTCTAATCAAATTATTTCCCCATATGTACGAATTACAAGTAATCTCTACTATTTGTACCTAGAAAGGCGCTCTGTTAGTGCTCCATGCCTTCTAAGGACATTTGAAACTGCAAGGAATAACAAAAAAGTACATGTTTGATAACTGATGCATTACAAGGATATTTGAAATCATTGAGATAGACAAAATATGCAAGAGTAAATACATCTCGCCC
>CAIGRP010066713.1:0-17011 GCA_903798385.1 Fraxinus cuspidata | reverse complement strand
TTTTTTTTTTTTTTTTTGTTTAACAGACAATAATTTTTTTTTTCTAATTACAATTTTATCCTGTTGGGTAAGTTTCTAAGAAATTATATTATTTTAACGTAACCGAAAAATTAATTAAAATCTAATGAATCGATTATCTAAAAACTAGAGTTATCTTATGAATTATGTGAACTCTATTCAAGAAAATCCATGAAAGATCATCAAATTTAAAATATTCATTAAACTTTGAATTAAGGACACCCTCCTCAAATTTCAATTAGTGGATAAAATATTAATTATGCAAAAACAAGTTTTATCCCTCTTGAAAATGCCAATTTTGAGACAACTACAAGTTCAATTATCTATTTCTCCTTACTTATTCATTGAATAAAACAAGTTATTTACCCAAACTTTTTACCAAAAAACTTAGAACATGCTCTCTAAGTTTAATTTAATCAAAAGCATTCAATCGAAAGAGGCAAGAATTACATGAAGGTCAAACACACAAGCTTGGCTTACTATCTCCTGTGATAATCCATTTACAATCAAATGAAAATGTCCATTGATCATTTGTGCAATTGCTACTTGTATTTGGAGAAATTTAGCATTTACAGACTAAAATCTCTAAATTAACATGAAATGAACCAACCTAATCACGTAATTGTACACCTAAATAATTAAGAAGACCAAACTAACAATTCAATCAATGGATTAAACACATAATCACAAGGGATAAAGAAACGTCTACACTTAATTGACTGAAAATCATGTCTCAAGAGAATCACCCTTAATCAACTAAATACTTTAGTTAGCCATAGAATACAAAGTAAACAAAATAAAATCCATACAGGAAGTACTAAAAAGGGGAAGAAAGGAAGTTTAATGGAGGTAATTGATGCTATGCACTTTTTTCCTCTGTCGTCTTATGGTCCTCCTGAAAATTCTCGTGATCCTCGTTTGTTTTTCTTCTCTCTCTGAGTTCTGGAATTTTCCTGTCCTTTTTTTTTTTTAATGATGTCAGTTCTCAGATTTTCAGCCTTCTTTATATGATAGCGTTCCAGATTTTCAGTCTTCTTATCATGCTAGAGTTCTATGATTTTTTTTAGTCTTCTTCTTATCCTGGAGTCCTTATCCTATTGAACGAAGTAGTCCACTTTAAAAGAAATTTTGTTGCTTCTTGATCTGGTTCAAAAAGAGACTCCAATTATTTCCAAATTGTTCATTTTTAACTCCTTATTGCTTTTCTCCAAAATTTCTAAAATTGTAAAAGAAAGCTAATAAAGAATAATACCGAGAAAAATGGATAAAATAATGAGTAAATATAATATGATAACATTGCAAAATCAACACTTATCAAATTCCCCCACACGTACCTTTTGCTAGTCCTTGAGGAAAAACTAAAACATTGAAACACAACCAACATTCCAACATTTTGTCTCAGGGGCAATAGATGAATATAGCCTTTAATAATTCAAAAGCTAAAACATCTTTATAACAATCATACTTAGGTGTGTGTGTGATATAGCCAATTAAAATGATTACTAATGCTATGAATGCTTTGATCAAGTAAAAACTTCGTAAACTTTACAAAGAAGATCACTCAATTTCTTAAGAAGAATCAAACACCATATGCTCTTCGTTTGGAACGAGTCTCCAGTAAGCTGATGATACCAACAAAAATCAAAATGTTTTTATTTTTTGTTGTAATGGGACTAAGGGTAGTGGCTAAGAAATGAAGGGATTGATATAGTCAAAAGTTTCAAATTGTTATAGAGCAAGATATTTAAACCTTGAAAGAGTAACATTTTATGATCAAAATAACTATTTAGATGGGTCGAATATCAGTGTGTTGTCCCTTTGCTTCATTCTGAACAACCACAAAACCTTGGATAAAACTCAGCTCATGAAGAATTCTATCTACCTACTTTTTTCTTTTTTAATAGCGAGAGAGAGATTCAACATGATTTTTATTTTCCTCAAACATAAAAATAACATGATCTGAACATTTGGTTTTAAATAATGTATACCTGTTTTCCCATGTGATTATCCATTAGTACATGGATGTTGTTTACTGGTATATAGATCCCATTGATTGTTTGTTTACTATTATCCTATCCATCTCCATTCCTCACCACCTAACTCTTCACTTTCCTATCCATAAGTATCTTGCAAGGTGACTATTACACCGTACCACCGAGTCTCCAAGTTAAGATCACGTGATGATCCATGTGGAGATATGAGTCAAAGTTGACCCCAATTGGTCAAGGTAAAGAAGTTAAAGAAGAAATCGAAGCTCTCCATCCCGAAGCTCTCCATGCCGAAGACATCTACTCCGAAGCTCCCTCTGACCAAAGCTATCGCTAGCTCTCAGAGGATCTTGCAGACAATCTCTAAGAATGATTGATATGATATTTGTAATAATGAATGTGAGGATTATTTGAACTAGGGTGTAGGGTGACTAATATGTTGTCAATGTATTAAATGCATAACAGGCTAGTGATGTGAGGCTTCGACCGGTGAGGCCATATGGTTCTTATTTAACGATTACCACTTCGACCGAATTCTGTAACAGCAACTCTTATAATATTTGAATCTAACACAACTCTTTACACTTAAAGCCATACTCAATCTTCTCTCTTGCTTATTTCATATTTGTTTGCTTGAGTTTGGATTATGTGGCTTCGGTTGAGTTGTTTGAAATTGTTTATTAATATGTAATCATCTTTAATCATACCGCCAGTGTCCGAAATATTTTATCTCGCATTATAAAGCACCTTCCATGTCCATAAAAAGCAACCTTCTCAGTCAAAGTCTCTGACCTAAACATGTTAGAATTTGCTTGTGTGGATGCGAGTGGACCCGGCATCTGTTATCCACGTTACCCTAACAAAAAAATGAGGTCAACATATTGACACCGTTTGTGAGAGACCACATATTCAACCACAAAAAAGCCATGGAAAAACTGATAAAGGGATATATTTTGGGTGAGTTTCCCACCTTTGAAGAAAATGGGTTGTTTTTTAAGAAAGAACGACTAAAAACCTCAAGAGAAACCACTTGTTAAGAGCCCAGGTTGTTCCTTAAAAAAAGACTATCATCTGTTAGGAAAAGACCCTCAAGAAAGTAGTCTTTAAAGAAAAGATGTTAACATGCGCTTTGACAATGAAGAGTCAGTGTCTCGGAGGGCTTAGGAACACCCTAAAAAAGGAGAACCCCCACATGCCGCTCATGCAACCCACCATCGATTCCATTAGCAACATCGATGAGGTGAATCCAGACTAGCTACCGACTCACTAGGGAAGTGGCTGCCATGACTGCAAACATGAGGGGTATCACCCAAAAGAATATTGCCATGTAAGAGCATCTTAGGAATTTGCAAAGTTAGTGAGAGTACCCAATTCCTCCATATGCAACTCAAGGAAATGTTTTTCCCTACCACCCTCCCCTAGTTTTGATTATGCCAAAAAAAATAATGCAGTAATTGTAGAACAGTGTCAGGGTTTCGATTCCACATGGAGATGGTTGAAATGCTTAAGGAATCCGAATGATGATTGTTCTTTTGAATGTGTAGTAAAATTTATTGCTTGAGTGAGATTAAAATCAATGTTTGAAATAATGAAGCGTTCAATTGGATTGGATCAATCACATCAATAATTTATTTTATTTACTCAATTATAGATGTTTTACCTAACTCTCTAACCCGAATATATAACGTTAAAAATTAATTTAATTCAATTGTAATACTAGAATCTAGATTTTCTATAACACAGCCGCACCCTTTTTTTATTGGAATAAGATTCGAAAAACAACAATATACACTTAGCATAAAGCAGTAATCAATCCATCAATACAATAACTGAAATTAAAACTCAACAAATATTTCAATTATTCAATAGACAAAGTATGTTTGAATCTATGAAAAGTTTAATAAAAGTTAAGTCAATCTCAAAATAAATTTATGAAAAGAATGTCTAAACCTAGGATTGTTCAGCAAAGCATGATCAAATTACATAAATAACGGATGTAAAATCACCAAATCCAACCAAGTTCCTTCGTAGCTTCACCGAAATATTTAGTTCCTCATGAGAAATTCTTAAGCTCCAAGGGTTAAAGATGTGTATGTAGGCATTCTTTGTGTTCCTCATTTGTTTCCATAGGTAATTGAACGAGATTAAAAAACTAAATATTCAGCCCCGAATATAACTATGCGACCGCATAGTTCATCTGCATGCGGTCGCATAGTTCATGGTAAATTGGCATTTTAATTCCCTGAAGCAATGTATGCGATCGCACCGCATATTGTTGTGTAACTTCCAAAATCTGCGTTTTAATCCTCTAACTTGGGTTGCTCGACTCTTGACCTCTTTCCTTGTTTCTTCTTCATCCAATGCTTTATTCCTTAGCTCAATTTGATCTTGACATCTTCGCATCTTCCTTTCCTCTTCATCTTTTGGTTATTTGCATCTTGGTCCCTAAACTTTGCTTTTCCTCCATTTTGGTCCTCTTTCAACTCGTTTCTCCTTGTTTCCACTACATTCATCATGTTATCCTGCAAAACGTAAATTACATAGGATTAAGTTATATTCCAACATATTAATAAAAAATTGTCCATGTTTTGGTAGTAAAATAAGTGTGTAAAAATGCACTTATCAATATTTATACAAATACGAGATTCATATCTAGTATCTAATATCCAAGAAGCTAATGAAATTGACATATTAACCTCAATAACAAAGATACCTGAAGTAAAAGTTTCACAAGACTTCTTGCAATTCCTCTTCCAATGAATTTTCATTCCACAATGATATCAAGGGTCATCAGACTTAGTATTGTACTTATTTCCCTTTGACCGTCTTAACCATATTGGATGCTTTCCTAAAGCATCCATTGTACTTCCTCTTAGTGCCCTTTGAGAAATCAATGGACAAGTCTTACCTAGTACTAGCTTTGATATTGGACTCAATAGTCTTAAACATGTCCAACAACTCAAGGAGTGTGCACTCGAGTTTATTCATTTTAAAATTTACTATAAACTGTGAATAACTCTTTGATGGAGATTGTAGAACTAAGTTAATACTTAGTTTATGGTCCAAGACTGAACCCAATTGAGACAAATTCTCAATATATCCAGTCATCTTCACTACATGACCATTGATTGAAGATCCTTCTACCATTTTGCATCGGTACAGTTTGCTTAAAAATTTCATATTTTTTCACACGTGATTGTTTTTAAGATGAAAAATCACAGTGCTAGGATCCATACCCTCATGTTGATTTTGCAACTCAAACGACATAACTATAAGCATCACACATGTTGCCAGTATTATCATCATTAATGTGTTTATTATAAGAAACCACTCATGCCTTAATAGGTCTATTTAGAAAGGGCTGCTCAATGACATAACCGATTCCCCATGCTTGAGAACTATTCTCAGATTGTAGTACTAATAAAATTTTTTTGGCCTAATTAGTTTGTTGGCAAATTCATATGATCACTCAAGATACAAACTTATAAACGACGAATAATAAAGAATTAATATGTATTGAAAAATACATATATTAATTTAACAGGTCTTTTATTAAATTAATTATGTTCCCATTGTTTAACTAAAACTTATGACCCACTCACATAAATTTATGAAATTCGTACTTGACTTCTAGTAGACTATGATCCCATTTGTAGTATTAGGACAGAGTGTATTCAACAAGTCTTGATAAAATATTTATGTAGATACTTTTATCAATTGTATCCCCATAGAGCTCCTAGATCATTAAGCTGACAACTCTTAATCTTCGTACAACTTGTATGTTAGCTTAATATGTCTCTAAAATTTATCGTCTCGAGTGTACTCAACAAATGATAAATTTTAGTTAAATCAAACTCATCATTCAGAATCATCAAATATTTTATAGTGTAAAATATATCCCTAATGGATTAGCCTTGAGTGTAGAGAGACTTTTATTTTTCGCTAAAATAATAGAATGTGAATTATAAACTTGTCTTAATATTTTAACGACGGGTTTAACATATGCAAAGGTGGATATATATATCTTATCATACACCTAACTTGCAAATAAACATGTACTAATAATTTGAACGATTATGGGCTTATACTATCTAGCCTTCTCGAACCAAAAGGTAGATTAGTTGGTTAGTTCCTAAAGGATACGACACTTAATCATACAATGCTCCATCTCTATGGTCTCCACATGTTCTTACAACTTCAATTCCAGCTTCGACCTGTATCCTAAAAGAATTGGACACGAACACCCATAATAATAATAATAACGGACTCTAGGCTCAATCCTAATCATTTAACTCATCCATATGATCGGGTCTATAATCATCCACTTAGTACACATTCATCGTATAAATGTATTCTTGTATAATATCTAATATTGTATATAAACATATTTCAAGTTTCTAGCAATTGAGGTTGTCTAAATTAATTTAGACAAAAAATATCAAAACAAGTTGAAAGTTACGAGTTCAACCCTAAAATCACCTGAAGTGGGGTGAATAGGTAAATAATGCGGAATTAAAAATACCAATTAAAAGTAACAAGTCACATTTTAATTGTTTTAGATGTTTAGTTAACCAAGTCAATTTTATCCTATATTAAATTGCAATAATAGTAAATAAATTCGTAAATAACACAAGATTTGTTGACAGAGAAAATCTTTTATAGGATTAAAAACTTTGGGACCAAGCTAGTAACTTCCACTATAGACAATAAGAACTTATAGTATGATCCAGTCTAGAAAACCCCTAGACTTGCTGATCTAATTCATGCAATCTCTAAGACTCGCTGAAAGGTGGTTCACTCACACCTGCTCCCAATCTTCTGAAATTGTCTATCTCATGTGGATAACCAAGAACACCTTGTTCTTGTACTATTCATGTGCTTGCGGCCTAACCTCCATCAATCTTCAGTAACCTCTGAAGGCTATTGAAAAAGTACATTCCTCATTGTGTATAGGAAGTGTGTGTTTTGGATTATATGAATTCGATGTTTTTCTTAACTGATGGTTAATTGATATCAAGAATCAAAAATTTAATCTCAATATTTGGATGTATTCTTGGATCTTGGATTAATTTACTGGGGGTGTAAAATAATGAACAACCACTCACAAAAACGTACGGACATTGGATATTTATAATAGGAGGTGTTTAGGTAGGGTAGGATATAGAGAACTCTTGAAAAATGCAAATTAGTATTTCTCGGACAACTCCATCACTCGAGTATCAAGCTAGTGACAGGCGAGAGGCAGGCGACAATGATTATGTTTTTTTCTACTCGAACATCAGTTAGACGATTGGCTAACATAAATTTGACGACTCTTTTTTATTATTTCATACTCAAACCCAAAGACTCCTAGTTCATCTATACAACCTTTCAAAAGTCTACTTGACTTCTACAACTCTTTTATAATAATCATTTTGTCTAAACAATAGTTAATACAACAAAAATTCTAACAGTTTTAAAACAATTAGATGGAAATGAAAAGAGGGTCGATGGAGCCATATATATAGGCTGCAGCGCATGCATGCATGCAACAAAAAAAAAACAAAAAATTTAATCCGAGGCCAAATCTTAGAAGTCAGCTAAAAGCCCAAGAGCGAATTAGAGTGTGGTATTAGGATTCCTTAAATTTCCTCCAAGCGTGAATTCTAGCTCGATCAAGTTGGACTTATGATTAAACTGAGTTTGACAGTTTAAACAATATTTTTATTTATTTATTTATTTGAGAAAATTGAAACTGGGTCTCTAAACCTTATTCAAATAGTGCAAATGGGTCGAATTGGCTTCACCGATTTTCCCTTAGTTCAAGTATAAATATGGTCTGGTCATAGTTCGAATCCTACCCTCACACTTTGGATGAAAAGAGTGTTGGGGTGAAATCACTCAACCATAGTCAACGCTAGTCTATGTTTCGAGTGAACATAGACCTTCGAGTCTACATTTCCAATTAAAATAAGAATAACTCAAAAATAATAAAATAAAACTCAAGAATTTGAACTGTCCCAAGTATTAACCAGATGACTTTTCGCTGCACCCTCAGACAAAACAAGCAATTAATATCAATTGATATAAATGACTAGATCAAGAAGGCTGCAATCAAGATTAATATGATTCGATTACCAGACATGAATTCACTTGTTCTGAAATGTCTGAACCCGAGAGGTGAGACGAACACAGACGAAGAAAAAGATAAAAAAAAAAGGGTTATGCAAACAAATATAATACACCTTAACTGACCAAAGATACCCATTTGTTTAATCTGAACATCAAAAGCAATACAAGCCCAAAGTAGTTGCCAAACTAAAGCCTATAACAGTCCAACACTTATCTTGAACCATTTGATAAAAGGATTCCTCAAAAATTTCGACTTTTCAACTTCAGACGACAGAAACATACATAACCATAATTTAGGACAACAAAATGACCAAAAGGAACCATATATTGCAGTAATCATCTTGCAATTCTAAAGACCAATCTTGAAAAGCACATCAGATAATCAAACCTCGTAGGCTACTTTGGATGATACGACGCATCAACCTTTAATACACAGTGTCCTCATGCCCCATTTGTTGGATGAATCAAAACTTATTCAGATCTAGTATGAAAGGCAGCTTAATGGATTTACATTTTGGTTCCAAGCTGTCGATTTAGTATCAGACTACAATGGGTTCCAGCACCACGGGGTTTGCCTGTACTTGAGCTTCAACGACAGACTCGTCATCTTTGGCAGGTTTGTTATTGCTCGGTTCGACAGCTTTTTCCATCTCTTGTTTTTGTGTAATGGATTCAGCTCCACTCATTTCTCGGGATAAGTTGCTCGGCTGAGACTTAGATTCACTTGTCTCCTTAGATACAATTGTCATATGAGATGAAGCTTTTCTCTTTTCATTGGATAAGGTAGTTTTCTCAGATGGCAACTGAGGAAGAGATTTCCGTGATGAATTCTTGACATGGGCAAGAGGTCCTTTGGTAGGGTTATTTTGTGACGGTTTCTCGTCCAAGCTTAGCCTAGCTGGAATAGCATTGGAACTGCCATTTTCTTCAGAATTGGCAGTTGGTGAACTCTTTTTCCGACCAAGCTTTGGAGATTTAGGTCTTGTTGTAGGTATCTACATCAAAGTAGGATATAAATACAATGTAGTTAAACCAAAAGATAACAAACTGTAACTACGGCTTGAAACCAACTTCACAGGTAATTTCACGTTATGAAGAGGGAGGGAGGGAGGGAGGGAAAATTAACATACCTTATTCTAGTGTCAATTTACAATTTTGATTCTATACATTTACTTATAACACTTTCTAAACATTCTCATTCTGATAGCAACAAAGCTTTCACCAAGAACATGCATAAAATAATTAGCTTAACTACCACGACACACCTTCCTCACTAGCCGGTTGTTGGTGCATACTAATGCCATCATGGTACTGTACGTTTGCCAGGGAGGACTGTAGAGCATTGGACAATATAAAATCTTTTTTCATTGTAGTGTCTAGCCTAGGCCCATATTGTGTACTGAGCATGCATAAATTCCAAATTACTGTCTTTGAGCCACAAAATATCAAACTAACAACCTCATCATAGTCCCGCAAGTTCCATTGGGAACAATCACCCACTACCACAGCCACAAGTTATGCCACCATCATATTAAACCATCACAAAATGACCTTTACTAACATCAGAATCAAGAATGCCTTGGCCAAGACTTACAAAACCCCACACCAATTTCAATAAACTGTCATTTCTTGTACATACCACAAAAAGCTATTCCAACCTCAATGTTGGGAGAAAAATAATTCTACTCAAATTTGGACTTAGAACCAGACAAATTTAGAAGAATATTAGATCTGGGTTTAGATGACAAGGATCTCTCCGCATGATATTTGGGTAGAAGAAGACCAAGATTTTATGGAGATCAAGGACCTAGTAATGACAAGGTCTCTAAACACTGGGCAAGCTTTATTTAGCCTATTTTGAAAACAGCACGTGGTTTTTTGCTACATTTCAGTAGTAGGTTGGATTTTTTTATGCTTTTCATCCTTTATTCATATCCAAATGCAATCGTACTAAGTTCCAGCGTCAACATCATCTTACCAGTATATGTCATATATCCAAATCCAATCAATCAAGTTAAAAAGTCAAGAGATCACATGAGAGAGAGGTGTTAAAAATATGTTTAGAATTTACAATACAACATATTCAAGCTTAGTAATTACATTTTAGTACAGTGTTCCATTTGTAAAAGATTGTGCTTTTAAAATTTGTGTCAAACAATATCGTACCTTCTTTAGTTCCACCTTCGGTGGTGGAGGTTCCTGATAGAAGCTAGGCATTGGTGTCGCTTTGAATTTCAGACTTTTCCTTAACATTTTAATCTCAGCATCCTGTGTTTCCTATTTACAAGCAAAATAAGAAAAGATCAAGAAACTCATTTGTACAATCCTATCAAAGATCAAGAAACTCATTTGCACAATCCTATCTACCATTTTAAATCCGAAATCAGTGCCAAAATCTCACCTTAGTCTTGGCTTGCATATTATTCTCCTCTTCTTCCTTTGCATGGATTTTTTCCACAAGTTTTGAATAGAACTATTCGAAAAAATAAAGGAAATTCTTAGGACCAAATCATGAAGGAACAACAGAATAGTCAGTGCTTCTAATTTAAAGACTAACCTCTCTTCTCTTTTCGGCCCTTTCATTACATCTAAAACTGAAACTATAGCTTGGAAGAGTACCCAATCTGCGAGGCTTGGCATCTCCAGCAGTAGGACTTCTATCGAGTACTTAAAGACAAACAATCTTCCATCATAAAAGTAGCAATGTGTGTGTGTGTATGTGAGATCCTTTTATATAAAAAAAAGATAATATGTAAAATTATATAATCAAAAAAGATACAACGAAGACTCTGAAGTTTCTTCAGCTTTATCTGTGGAGCCTTTTTTGAGTGGCTTCAGTTTTGGCTTGTCCCTGCAGCCAGGAAATTACTGTTCAGACCTCTGAGGAAACTAGTTATTATTATACATAATATTCAAAAAAAAAAATTGCTAAATGAATTAAAGAATGCGACTTCAGAAATGTCATTGGAAGGTTTCAACAAGAGACATTCCTGCACTCTATCACACAGAAACGGGGACAAAAGCTAGATCAAAATTTCATAGAGCTCTATCAGAATCAAAGAAAAGTTGACCATTAATGAAATATAACATACGGAGTAACTTCAAGCTGTGTGCCACTCATGGAAGACAATTTTGCATCAGAATGTCCAGTCTGCTGCGAGAATATAGCAAATAATTACAATAGCCAATACAAATAAAGTTTATAAGAAACGATACTATACAACTAAAATATCTATGGAGGATTCCACATGCACTTTTTACCTTAGAATGATAAGCATTATTTTTAGCGGGTGCTGGTTTTTTGCTTTGGTCAGCAGCTTGCTTCTCATTTGATCTGTTTTTTGTTCTAAGAGAAGTCTGTTTCGACTGTGATTCTGAAGCACGGATTCCATTTGAAGCAACAGAAGTTTTTGACACATCTTTTCCATCCTTATCCTTGTCCATCCCTGTCAATGCAGAATGTCTCGGGCTTAAAGACTTCCCACTCTTAGCCTTGTTCACGCTCTTCAGTGGTTTGGAATTCTTAGACTCTCCTATTTTTTCAGCAGCATGTTCCTAAAAGTAAATATTTATTACATACAGTGGTTTAAACTAATTGAACGAAAATATTTCACCAAGCAAAAGATTCAAAATCTCCTACCTTCAAGATTGTTAAATCATTGCCATCTGATGGCAATGTAGATTCATCCGTGATATCTTGTACAGAAGAACTAAGGGTCTCATCGTCATTTGGATTCACAAGATTCTCGCTCGACCCACCAACTTCGCAACCACCATTGAGAATTCCATTCACTTTTTCAGAAGTTACTTCTTCTCCGGAGGCAGGGAATTGCTGGTGAACACTGGTCCTCGCCCCATTTCCAGAATCAGATATAATATTATTGGCATCCATCTCACTCTAGCACCTGAGAAAATCATAACACACGCGCCACAAGCCTTAGAGAATAGCACAATGTGCCTCGACTGATTCCTTTAATATAGTAGAGATATAATATAGTAGAGATATATCAAATGTTCCTTAGTTTCTTAAAAGCAGTATCAAAAGCAATGTTCTTCAGTAAAAATCAGGCTGATTTCAACAGGTACTGAAAATTAATTAGTTCAATTAAGAGCATAAATGGAACCCTCACTGGATGCAGCATATTATAAATAAAACACAAAATTAAGTCAATTACTACATCATAGGACTTCAACCTTCATCAACAAGATAGCAATCAGTCAATTATAAATAAAACGCAAAATTAAGTCTTCTTTAGCATCAAGAAGAATAAAAAAACATAGATTCATTTATCCCCACTTTTCTGGCAAACCAAACAAAACCCTTTCCCATAAAATCATAAAATGAAAAAGAAATCTGATATTAAAGACAATAAATAAATAATAGACTTACCAAATGTTTTAACCAGTAATCTCAAATAACCCAGACACTAATTATAAAATCTAGAAGAGATGACAAAAAAATATAAAAAAGAAAGAAAGAAACAGAATAGCAGTATATAGTCACTAGATCTTCTCAGTCACCCCAAAGATCCGGTCTTTACCCAATCAAGATTCAATTCTTAAAACATAAATCAGAAAACCCATTGCCGTTTCACAACAACCCATTACTATCTTCAAATAACTGCACACATCCTCGCATAAATATCTTCATAGAAGTATGAAACAATGAACTAAAATGCTTTTCAACACTTATAAAAAGACTTACCCAGAACAGAATATGGAAGAAGAAATCAAAGGGCCATAAATCAGGATGAGGATTGAAAAGATCAGAGAGATTCTTGAGTGGTTCTGCACTGGTGTTTGAATTTTGAAATGAATTTCGGATCTGGAAGTTTTTTTTTTATTATTATTTTCTCTTTTGGGAGGTTTTTTATTTCTTCCTTTTTTTGTGCTTCTTGAAATTGAAAGTATATCTCTCTTATCAAAATCGAAATAGGAAATAGGAATAGAGGCAAGGTGCGTTTGTTTCTGGTGGTATTTGTGTTAAGACTGTTAGTACCATCACTGTTCAAATCCATTCGTGCCATGTGAGAGAGAGAGAGAGAGTTTATATTTCTAAAGTTAATTTTTATGGAAATTGGTGTAAATGATTAAAAATCTTTCCACATCTTGCAATTTTATCCAAATTTTTAATTTTTTGTGAAAATGATTCAAACCTTCACGGCACGTACAGTTTATTGTTTTCAAGTAATTTTCAATTTTACAAAATATCCAAAACTTATTTGGTCAGATATTTTAGAAAGTGTATTTTCGAAAACAAGAATAAATTTATAACACAAAATTCAAAACGTACTTTTGACTTTTTGAATGTTTTCGGTGAAAACTCTGATAAAAACTCCGAACATGATAAATAAATATTTTGAATGAAATTTTATAAATTATAAATTATAAACAAGAATTTGAAAAATAAGATTTTTAAAAAAATAAAAAATTTGAAAAAATGAAATCTAAAACTCTACAAAAATAAAAATTATATATAAAAAAATAGTTTAAACTCTTAATGATTATTTAAATAAAAGTTCTACAAAATATATTTAAATGAATACAGATAAAATTCTCAATTCATGTCATTAATTTTTATTTCCTATGCTTGCCAACTAAATTTATTATTTGTTTTTGTTTTACTTTTGTAGCGAAAAAGAAAATATTGTAAAATGTATCAACTTTAAAAAATATATATTATTTTATATTAATATAAATTTGTTCCATTTTACTAAATAATCAAGTTTTATGACATAAAATATTATAAAATAAATTTTCAAAATTATAAATCAAACATGTTTTTTAGTTTTCTGATTGTGAACTTTTTTCAAAATGACAAATTAAATACGTTTTGAAAAAATTTAAAACTAACCATCAAAGTAGAATACCAAAAACTAACTAAAACACAAATAAAAAAGAGCCCTTACATTCTCATCACAATTGGTTACAGTAAAATCTCGATAAACGAATATTTGATAAATTAATAATCTCGTTTAAATAATAAAATTTTTCGATCCGGACTTGGGTCAACACACTAAATTTATAAATTCGTTAAATGCATAAGATAATAATTCTTTTTGAGATTCTTTAAAGCTCAATGAATATATAAAATAATAAATATTTAAATTCATAAAAGTTCATATAAATACAAATTAACAAAATTAATTTGACAATATTTTTTTCAATTCGTCTCATTTTCAATATATGCATCTAAAGTATTTTGTTTTACTCAACTTCATTCTTAATTTTTTGCAATGCACATACTATATTTGGCATATTTTTTCATTTTGTACAAATCAATTATTTAAAGTTCGACTGCTTGAAATGCCTCTTTTGAATAAACAATTGGTAAAACACAATTATCATTTGGATCATTATTGAATTCCTCTTTAATAACATCTTCATTAGTATGAGATTTCATCACCGTGTCATTTTTACTAGATTAGTTTAAAATGTACTCGCATTAATCACATTTCTATAGCGTAAACCAAAAACAGTTTCATTTAATCCATTGATTATGTCATCTTCACCAATTTTTTATTTAATATTAATATATTTATTTGACTGAATTTTACAGATTTTTTAACTCATTTCAAATGAAATGTCATAGTAGAAAAAAATTATAAAATTTGGAATGATTGAGGGTCTTAAATTAAAAATAATTACCATTAAACTTTTATTCCATGTATACATGAAATAGCTTGAACGATTAATATTTAAAAATATTAATTTTGAAACCATGTACATTAATGTTCCATCTTTAATGTATGTATGTGTGTGCCTTTTAGTATGCTTACATGTATTATAGAAAAACATAATACTAGTTATAAAAGTGTGAAATACTCTATAAATTAATAAATATTCATTTATCAATAAATTAATAAATTGTATTTTGGATTGATTACGTCAAAAAATTATTGTCAATTTTGCGCATGAACTGTAGTGTGCTTACATGTATTATAGGAAAATATAACACTAGTTATAAAAGTATAAAATTCTCTATAAATAAATAAATATTCATTTATCGATAAATTAATAAATTGTATTTTGGATTGATTATGTCAAAAAATTATTGTCAATTTTGCACACGAACGGTAGTCTCTATTATTTTGTTACTAAAGGGGCAAATTTGTCAAATCAAAAATAAAATTTGAAAAAAAAAAAACTTAAAAAAATGGTGGTTATATTTCCGCCACAATATGTATTTGATACCCTACAATTTTCTTATTTACTTAAATAACCGTGAATAAAATGACATTAATATTCTATTTATTAATTTCATCACACCAACCATACACAACGGAAGATATATATCTCCTTATCAAATTCACCCCCTTTTTTAATTCCCCCTTCGACCCATCCCACGCTTCTTGTGAGACTTTTATAGGGTTTTGGCATTTTCCAGCCTCACATCCAGTGATAAAAAATTGGTAGAAACAAGAAGTGGGCTTTGATTTTTGGATGACTGGGAGAAACAAGAAGTTGGTTAGAGAGAATGGGTAGTGGAAGATGAGGAAAATGAGGAGTAATTTTGGGATGAAAAGTATACCACAATGCATTAATTTTTATTTTTATTTTCATTTTTAGTTTTTCTTGGGATAGGACTATAATTTCAAATTTGTTGTGGCGTATTTATTGAAAACATGTTTTAATTGTGGTGTGGTTATAATGTGGTATAACAAGTAAAATTTGTGGTGGCAATATAATTACCCCTTAAGAATTTACAAAAAATAAAATGTAATAGGAAAAGGAAAAACAAAAAATATATGTTATAAAAAGAAAAGAGTGAAATAAGAAAAGAATTTACAAAAAAATGTAATAAGAAAAGGAAAAACAAAAATAATATAAAAAGAGTAGTGATATTTAGTAACACGGGTATTTAATACCAATCTATGTAGCAATATTAGTAGCATTAAATTATAAATTTAATTAAATGAATCATATAATTTTACTTATAATTGAACATATCATATGATACTACATAAATTGGTGTTAGATAACGTTGTTCATGTATAAACTAACAAAAAAAAGAGGTAAAAAAACACTGCAGTCCCTAATGTTTAAGGCTAGTGGTAATTTGAAATGGATTAAACTATTTTACCAGGGCCTATATTACCTAATGCAGCAAGGTCCATTTGAAATTCATTTCTTGTGCTCAATTTAACCACGTCACCCCCAGTTTGAATCTCAACAAGAAGAACCGTGCTATAGGTACAAAAATTTGAATTCCTGCATCGGACAAAATACACACAGCAGTGGGTGGGATGGCGGGGAGGGGGGGCGGGTTTGCCAATATTTTAATTACATGGGNCATTATTCCAACAAGAAATTTATTTGGACAAAGCTCTTAAAGTATAGAATTTTTTGATTTTTTTCGCATATTTTTTTTCTTTTTGACAGAAAATACACGACGAGGTGATGAAAAAAAAAAAAAAAACAGGGCCATACAGCACCTGTAAAAACCCCGTGGGATTATTTACTGTTTACGATGTGTACAGAAGGGTCTTCCCATCCACTCGGCCATTACCCCAACAGACAGATTGTCGAAAACAAGAAGGTTCTCGTGCTGACGGTGAAACTCAAGAGAAGACCCTCTAATTTTTTTCCGCGTCACCGGTGCGAGGGGGGGAGTCCTCTGATTTTTTCCTCATCGCTATTCAATGATACCACCGCTTTTGCCTCTACCGTTGCTTTTAGTTCCTCTCACGGATAGACATTTACATCCACATCACAATGAAAGGCAGATTTGAGGTTTCAAAATCCCACCACAAGCTCGATGACAAAGTTCCACCCAACATTTTCAGATCTTAAGATCTTGGTTATTTTATTTAGTACTTGTCTGATAAAAAATTTCAAATGATCAAGCTTTAAATTTAAAAACACATTCATGAGACTCATAAATTTTATCAACT
>CAIGRP010066712.1:3825-21763 GCA_903798385.1 Fraxinus cuspidata | reverse complement strand
TAAATTTTATATTTAAATTGTTTATTTAATATTCTATTAATTATAATTAAATATTATATAAACAATTAAAATAAGCAATTTAATTATAAATTCTTCTTTTACAATGCAATATTTAGTAAACAATTAAAATATTTATTTTAAATTACTTATTTAAATTGTTTGTAAAGTATTAAATAAACAATTAAAATAAATTATTTCGTTTAATTTGTTTATTTTAATAGTTTGTTTAATATTTAGTTACAAAAAAGAGTTTATTTAGGTTTTATATTTCAATTGTTTCTTTTAATTGCTTATTTAAATTTTTTATTTAATATTCCATTATTGCATTATCCGTTGTTCCATTTTTCTGTTGATTCTTGTAGATAGTAGTTAATCTCATTCGGTTAGTTTAATTTTTTCATATTATGTTTTGGCCATTATATCTTGCACAAGATTCTAACATTTGAAATTTTGCATGATGGAATATCATTTGGACGATGCCGTCAGACAAATCCCATGCAAAGTTTCATGGAACTGTAACTTTGCCAGCTTTACATCGGTATTGGATTTGCTCGATGAGGAGCACGCGGGCATATTGAGGCGATCCTGCTTATGATCCTTGTATTCGTTGCGCGGCGTACAGTTTTCTAGGCAGTTGCTCGATGCTTTGCTATGTCGGCTGCTTATGCCAGTTGACGGTATACCCTCAATTTTGATCTTGGGGGCAATGTCGATATATTTTCTATATTCTAGTTTGCCCTCATCATTGGATTGAGGTGTACGGGTGAAGAAGCAGCGAGGGCCCGTATTCCGAGAAACAAGAGGTTGCGGAATGAATATTTTCATGGGCAGACGATAGTCTAGGGCAGTTGGGAGAAGCATTTAGGGCATGCAGGCATATTTCTGACAAGTTGAAGCTGGGCTTGGTACTTATCCTCGAGAGCGTACTCATGTGTCATCACAGGAAGACGTCGATCAACGTTTTTCATTTAGAGGTTGTTGATGACCTTGATACCTTCAACAGCTATCCTTGGGGCCATAGATGTTTTATGGATATCGTACGTGTCTTCAGGAGGGGGTATTCGATGCCTAAGGGGGATAGACCCGAGCATAAGTACAAAGCATATGGCCTGCCGTTGGCTTTGCAGGTAAATGTTCAACATAATGTATTATCTATTTTTTAATTAAATTCTATATATAATAATTGTAATTATTGCAAATATGGGTGTACGAGACTGTCCCCATCTTGGCTGGCCGGTGTACGAGGAGAGGGGAGACATGCTACTCTCGGATGCATCACTGGCGAGCACAAGACAAGCCACTTGCGAAGCAAATATCAGCTCTCTTCGATGATCCTGATGTTGTATGTCCTTTTAAAATCTCGTTACATGGTCATTAACTCGGTGAAATGTCAATATGTTAGCTTGAAGTCCTCACTGAGTTGACACCATCGAACGAGGAGGAGGGTCAGGTTACCTGCGTGACCTGTTTAGGGCAGTCGCGCCAGGCGATCATATGCCAAGTGCAACGTTGATCGAGACAGGGTATGTTCATTGAATATAATATGTTGATTATCGTTTTGATTTTTTAATTAAGTTATTCATTCGTGATGTTCATTTTTTTTAGGAGTGCCGTCCAGTATCAGTCCACCAAGAAGATCGCCTCTGTCGAGGAGATAATCTCTTGCACGTAGTTGGCCCGTTTCCAATGATGATATGTTCAAACTTCTGACTACATTTATGAGGGAGATGAGAGGTGAAGTAGCGGAGTTACGACATGATGTCAAGATGATACGAGCCGAGTTAGGAGACCTTCATACTGAGGTCGTTGCGATATGAGGTGACACAGCAGGCCTACGAGGGACTGAAAGCTATTGGGATGGAGCGAGAGACAGAGGGACTGGCAATCATGGGGCTGGAGGGGGTGACAGAGGAGCGAGTCAGATGGGGTATGATGATCTGCCATAGCCATCGAATGCTACATACGAGTTAGTTTTTGTGGGGTACCAGAGGATGTGGAGAAGGGGGTACCGACGGAGGCTGGGGTACCGACGGAGGTGGTGAATAGGGTATCGGAGGACGGGGTACCGACGGAGGCGGAGGGGGGTACTAGCGAAGGTCGGGGGGTACCGGAGGAGGTGGCGGAGGCCGGAGGGTACCGGAGGATGTAATTTTTGTGTTGGATGGGGCGACGGAGGTGAGGAAGGGTATGAAGCGTGCTGTTGACATGCCACTGATGATGGTTGGTAAGAGGTCAAAATTGCCATCACAGTACATCGTTTCCCCTATCACGGTCGAGGCGAAGAGAAGGACGTTCTTGGACGGGACTTTCCCCAATCTCTTTCGCGAGGTCGACCCGGTGCGGCACAAAGCGTTTGATGAATGGTTCAAATCCCTTAAGCATGGATAAGTATTTTATGATTTTGCTAAAATACATACGAGATCATCTATGCTTTTTGTAACACTTAAGAGGGTACTACAAGATTGGGGCGAAGATAATTTTGAACGCGAAGAAGTGGTTTGAAGATGTACTGACGAAGGCTGCTTGGCTCGCCGATGATGTAAGTATATTCTCGTTGTTATTTATTATGTTTACAGAATTTGTTATTTTATTTAATTTAATGACCATCTCTTTTTTATTGGTGTTTCTGCTGTTAGCATATCGACATGGCTATGGAAATGTTGCGCGATCTAGCTCGGAGACACCCGAGATCTTTTGACATTCCTAGTCAAGTCATCCTTCCGGGTTTGCACGTGCCCTTGATATTGAGCATAGCACACTCCTGCTCCAAGGGAATTGATATGTGGTCCCTGAATACATGATGGAGTGGGTCATTGGGCTGGAGCCGACATATGGGAAGCAATGGATGGATTGTACACATATGTACATTCTCTCTATCGACTATGCCGAACGCAAAAGGGTAAATTTGGATGTTGGGATCTTGACACGTAGCAATAATCAACTTTTCTTCGTATCTAGCCTTAAGGATTGTACCGTCGACTAGAATTAGGGTCGCATCGCATTTCGAAATCCTAGAATGCATTGTCCAAGGCCATGAATAATACTTGAAGCGATTCTCGTTCTCCGTATCAATATAAAATGCCAACCCAGGATTAGTTTTCACCATGTTGTGGAAATATCTGGCCAATTTAGCGTAACTTTCCTTGACCGAACCCATTAAGTCCTCCAATGTGCATTCTTTGGTCATCCAGGCATTCTGATAGCTCATGACCAACCCGTACTCTCAACGAACGTTGTTAATGATGTCCGAAGGTCTGTAGATCGTTTGTGGGTCCTGAAACTTGTGCATTATTTTTCGACCAATGAACCATGCTCGAGCTTACCTGTGATCATTTCGACTAATACCCACTCCGCAAGTATGTTCCCGTGCATACTTACGAATTACAAAGAACTTATTCGTGTCTATTTTCGTTGCTCGCAAATGCCAATGACAATTGTCGTCAATTCAGATAATTGTGTACGTCAACTTGTTCGATTTTTTCACTTTAAACTCAAAATTGTGCTTCAAAACAATCTGGTGCACAGCTTCTTGCAAATCTTTCTTCGTTTCAAACAGTTGCTCGACATATAAATCTTCATCATCAGGAACTACACGAGAACAATTAGAAGTCCGTGTACTTTTTCCAAGTTGTGAACTCGACTCATGACTCCGACGAGATAAATCAATCAAATCCTCATTTGTAAATTCATTTTCATTCTCGTTGTCTTGAACTATCGAGATAATTCTGTGCGTAACAGTGAAATCATGATGAGGAATAACTGTATTAGGAATAACCACATTATCGTCACGAGCTATCTTCACCGTATGCCAAATATCATTCACATTACGATCTTCTCCATCGAGATCGTCATGTTCACTATCGGGGACATTTTTCTTCGCTAAAGTTACGCAAATAGTAGTCATGCGAACTTGGTTCAAATCAATTAAAACCTTGATTTCATCTTCAGAAGTAACCTTTACATGTGGAATTGGAATGGATGTATGCTCGTTGTTGAATACAAATCCCAATTCCATGTCGTATTGAGAGGTATGATGTTGAGCTTGTTTTGTATCTCACGGTACATTTGTGCATATGATATACTCGATGTCATCACAATTGCATTTGTGCCATGTATTTCACTTGTCTATTTCTAGACTCATCGACCATTTTCATTCATTTCAAATTCACCAAAATAACAAATCGGGATTACAGCTGATCCTATATATGCATTAGGAAACATAATTTGTTAAAAAAAATTATAATGAGAGAAAAAAGGGGGTAAAACTGCCTGCCCGGACGTACGGTCTGGATTTACAGTCGGCCCGGACGGATCCAGTCGTCCGATCAGATGTCCAGGCTGTCTGGATCCATCGAGCAGTTTTTTTCTCGTTTTTGTTAAAATAAATTATAGATCCATTTAAGATCGTAAATTTTTTATCTGCCTATGTCGAAATAAGATTTAAAGATTAAAATAATGACTAATTTAACTAAAGTGAAATTAAGAATACGTAATATACTTACCGATTCCAAGTGATGACTGTGAATAATATTTTGTTGTTTAGCGTTTGCTAAATTTATCTGTTATCAAATTTGAAACATATGAAAAAGAAACAGTTTTTATCTGTATTGAAGTAAACAGATAAAGAAAGTAATTTGATTTTGAAATTTTAAGTAGGAAGTGTTTGGAATTTTTTATAACTTAAAAATGGAATTATTGTCTTTTAGACAATACCATATTTTTGTAATTGTATAACATGTTTAAGGGTAGTTTTATCTTTTACGCAATTGCGCAATTGAAGGCTATTGTGGTGAATGTTTAAAAATTTTGGTCAAAGTGAAAATTGACAATGTTGATTTTGCTCATTTGAAAAGTACCCTAGCTTGAAATAGTGTACTTATAAAATATAAATTATAGATATTAGAAAAATATAATAAAAACTTTATTTTAAAAATAGAGACATGTTAATTTTAAAATAGATTTATTTTACTTAAGAAAGACGAATATAATTAATAGCATGTTTGGCTTAGTTTAAAAGCTTAAAAATCGTGTTAATAAAAGTATTTTTAATTATATTGTTTTAAAATTTACTCGAAAATGGAAGTAATGCGACATACATTTATACCGAAATGAACGTTGATGCCTTTTGCCTTCTCCTTTCCCGTTCAATCACCTGTTCAAAATCGCCGCCGCCGCCGCCGCCGCCTGCTCTCAGCCACTGCCGACCACCTGTTGAAAACACATATAGATATATATATATATAGAGAGAGAGAAATATAGAGAGGGAGGGGGCAGGTGCCGGGAGATAGAGATTGGAAGGATGATAACGCGGTCAAATTTGGCGGAGCAGCTGAGAGAATATCAAATTCGATCCAAACACGGCTGGGCTTCCGTCTCTTTCTTCTCGTCCACGTCCAATCTTACCTCCTCTAGGTATTTTTTTTAAAAATTATTTAATACTCACCCTTTTCATTATTACTTTTTACTTTCATCAATTGTTCTTGTTTCTCTCCTTGGTACTTAGGGTTTCCTCAATCCTGATATTGGTGATTATATGCTTAATTTTCCTTTTCTCTTCATCTTTCATGCTGAAATATCGGTTTTATGGGATTTTAATGCTAGAATTGGATCAACTAGGGTTTCTATTTATGCGAATTTTTGACTGAACAAGGGGAGCATTGGATTGTGGGGTCAAGAGAATCATCAGGGCATTGTTATTTGGTATAGAACTTTGATCTCAACATATATATTGCTGTCTGATTATAACGACAGGAATGGTTTCTGGCAATGCTAACTTGTTTCGAGCAATTAAGATTCCATAAATACCTTGTAACAGTCTTAATTTGAGGTATGTCTATACGTATGTTTATTTATTTTAACAATAATAGGAAGGAGACAGAAATTTTTGGAGCATACAAGCAAATAGACCAATAAGCACCCCAGATATATAATTAAATTAATGGGTCAGTGACACCTTCAAACCAGTATTGTCCATCTGAGACTGTAGAGAATAGTCACAATAAGGTTTCCATTTGTTTTATTAGAGTTCTTTTGTGTACACTATGAAAATTTTGAACATCGTAAGTGTTTGTTGGGTGACGGGGGAGAAGACCGTGTGGACTATCATTCATTCATACAGTTTATGTGCAATTGAAATTAAGTTAAATCAGTAAGGGCTGTCAGATGTGGGTAAGTATCTGAGTGTTAAGTTCAGAAAAAACAGTTTCATGCTCAAACGACGGAGGATTGATATTCCCCAACCTGCATAGATACTTGAGTTATAGAAGAGACCGTGCTACATAATTTAATCTATTTTGAGACGTACAGATAAATTGTTCCCGAGAGACATTCTCTAAGATTGCATTCAATGGCTAAAATTATACGAAAGATAAGGTGCTTAATTGACAGTAAGTGTGCGTATAGTTATATTTTAATAGAAGAGATCCACTTCCTCATGTTGATAGACAAGTGGAATTAACGATAGAAATGGTACTTGGGGCTACTCCTGTGTCCAAAGCCCCATACCGAATGACACCAAAGGAATTGTAAGAGTTGGAGATGTAGTTAGAAGAACTTCTAGATCCCATACCGAATGACACCAAAGGAATTGGAAGAGTTGGAGATGTAGTTAGAGGAACTGCTAGACAAAGGGTGCATTAGACTGAGTGTAGCTCCATAAGAGTTTGGTTTAAATATGCTAACAATCCATGGAGTTCAATAAATCCTCACTTTAGTTATGTTTCGCCTTCAATAAAATGTCTCTCAAATTTCTATTAAATCTGAAGGTAGTTGAATATATAAAAATCTGTCAATAGTCAGACAAAAAGCATTGTACATGTGCAGTATGCGTAGCGAAAGGGCGTCAATGGAAAAAACATAAAACACATGCTTAACCGATCTTGATATGTGTCTGCTTCTGCCCATGTTCACCACCAGAGCTTCTCTTCCTTCACTCACATCACCTCTGATTCAATCCTCACTGCGACCAAACACTTGATTCCCCATTACCACCGCTACCACTTCATTCATTTACCGTCATTATCATAGCCATTGACCACTGCTGCCACCACCTTTTTAGATCCCCAATCATTTGCTGCAGCACATTATGTTGCTTTTGTCCATCCTAGATCACCGAAAATACATGGTTCTCCAGTTAAAGCGTCTTTCACTGTGAGTATTCATAATTGGACAGTAATAATGCTCAACTGCATAAATTATGTAGATCATTCTAAAAGGCAGATGAAACTCTGAGTTGATAATTAGATTATGACCTCTTCTCCCGAGTTCTTTTTTAGCTATCTATTTCTGCTCTGATTTCTCTCAAATCTCATCTGTTTCACTTTCTATTTCACAGACTTCAATTTAAACCATTTCGATCTAAATTTTAATTTATTTTATTATTTTAACCTAGTAACATATGCACTTTGCTTGATTTCTAACAGAAGGAAAGGCATCTTTAAGTTGATGTGGAATTAGGTTGGTGAAAGTGGGAGTGTCAAGTTCAAGGGCAGGTGGTGACAGTATAGTTGTTAGGGTTGCAGATGCTGCAAATGGAGGGTGAACTGGGGTGGCTGGTGGTAGATGAAATGGTATTGTGTGGGGTGTCTTGTTAATAATCACTAAAGAAGTTACACGCAGGAGTGAGTGCATTTGTGGAAGGGATTTGAGGGAAGTGGCTTCCTTCACTGCACTAACACCAAAACAGTTTAGTTATGTACTTCTCATAAGGACAATCTGATTAAGATGTGATTGGATGACTAATTTAATACACTGCCTTATCATACAGTGTACCTAATTAATTTCAACAAGAACTTCCATCATAGTCTGTGGTATTAAAAAAAAAATAAAAAAAAAAGTTTGTTACACATTGGACTACTTTGTGACTAAAGTGAAACCATAAGTACTAATGTATAAACATTTTAATGTTTTAGACGTAAATGAGAATTCTTTTAACTTTAGAGACTATTAGGATTAAAGAGGCACAGTCTTGCACACACACACATATATATATTTTTTCTTTGACAACCTAAATAAAAATAAACATAGCCCATGTTTGGTGGGGATTAAAATCAGATTTTTAGTAAATTTTGATAGAAGTTGATGAAATGTGTGGTTGAAAAGTTGTAGGACCATGTTTTCAATTCTAATAGAAAAACCAAGTACTTATTTGTTTTGCCTACCATATAGGGTCCCTTTTCTCCAGCTCCATATTTGGAATCCAGCATCCTTTCACCCCATCTAATCTCACACACAAACAAAACAAGTGAATTATTAAAGCATATGCACCAATCCATTTGCATTATCTTGAGAGTATCTGTGAAACTGAAAATTCTGGAAGTAACCCCAGTGGACTTTTGCCAACAAGATATATTTAAAGGTCAAATCTAAGATACGAAACTTACTGTTTTAGTATTTGCGAAAAATGCAAAACTTCAGAAAATTAAGGTGGATAAATGAACACACACAACGAAGAAGAAATAAATAAGATACATGGGATTTTATTGGCATAAGCTGATAGCAATGGTCCTAATGGAAGATAGAGCACTTAGAAAAATAAACTAAGGTGTCCTTTCATGGCTGGACAGAAAATTTGCAGGCACGGACTTTTTTCACGGGAAAATATAAATCCATGTGAAACGTACTTAAATTTTGAATAATGGGTTTATTTTGGGTACATGTGAAAGTCAATTATGTTTTATTTAAATTCAAGGTGTTACAGTGTTACTTCGATTGCAAATTGGAATGATTGGTCAGAAAGAGACGGAAACTTGAACTCTTACAATACGTGGATCCCTCAATTCTCACACGCACACATTCCGATATATTTGATTCATTGAATTTTGAGAAGGAGAATAGCCCCACCTTCAACATACACATGCTCAAACTCGTACTACACATTGTCATTTGAATAAGTTGCATTACACACGTTAATGGCTAGGTTAATGGATCCATAAGCTTATATTGTGGCCTAATCGCTACTGAGATGGGCTTTTTATGCATAGAATGGAACATGTACTACCCATCTGGTGACCGTGTTGTTGTCTTATCCTCTGTTTTCTAATGTTCTAGAAATTGGATGTTTAGTGTGACCTATGTTCTAATCTTGATGGTTACATAGTGGAACTAATAGTTTTATGGCTGTTTGATACGACTTTTGAAAAGTTAAAATGAGCTTTTGAGTCTTAAAAGCTAATTTATGAAAGTGCTTTCGATAGTTAAAAGAACTTTTAGAGAAAACTGGTCTATTATGGCTTCCTCTAAAAGCACTTCTGGAATGAAATTTAAAAGTTAGTTTTTAAACAAAAATTAAGATAGTTTCTCTAAAAGCTCTTCTATAGAAAGTAAAAGCAAAAATAAAAGTCATGCCAAACGGGCCTTTAGATCTGCTAAGGCCTTTTCTTTGATGTGCGCACATTGTGTTTTTGAGTTTCTAAGAAATTTCTATAATAGAAATTTCTTTTATGTGCACACATTGTGTTTTTAAGTTTCTAAGATATTTCTATAATTGAAATTCTAATTGCTTTCTGAAGGCATTTACTAAATTTGCAAGTTCTTGGACTTGTATTTTGAGTTGCTTGTTATTTCCATAAAATATGTTGTAACTGTTTCATATTTTCTATATATACTTTTATTTCCCTTTTCTAACAAGTTCATCATCTGTGTTACGCATCTCGAGATGTCATTTCTCATATGCCGTGTTTTCTGGATGTAGGGTGGATGTTGCTATTTTCGTGATATGGGAACTCATCATTTTAGCATTCATCGTTTTCTCTGCCATTTCTTTATATTTTAGACATTTGAGGCTTGCTGTGATTTTGGTATCTATTACAATGCTATTGCTTTTATGCATGAAAATTACAAAGCAAGCAAGACTGGCCGGGAAAAGGAAGCGAAGAATGCTTCTTCCATTATCTATGTAGAAATCCATGAAGTAAAAACTCCTTTGCAATCATGTAGCTTGTGAGAATCCTTGGCCATCGCTTTTGGTTATCTTTTCGCTTTTTTTTTTTTTTTTTTAAATTCAATTTCGTAGTATATGTAATTGCACTCACGGCTAGCTGATTTAAGAATATAATTGATATGATTAGTTCATTATGAGATGGATAAGGTAGTCGGTTCTAGTTTGAACAGTTTTGATGTTTTGGTTTGACTGGATTAATCACCTCTTTGGCTGCATTGTTAATACCCTCTTTCTGAATCTCTTGATGGATTTATCTTTCTGGGGACTGTAGATTTGGTGTTTGTACTGGCATGATATGTCCTAATTACTGTTTTATTGTCCAATTCTTTCGTATGGAAAGACAGACCATATTTGTTGTTATTGAACAGAATATCAAATGTTGCACCCCTTCAATTGTGTACCATTTTCAGATGTGTTGATTTCACATACGTGTGCCTTACATTTACTTTGTGCATTTGATAAGTTGCCTACATCAGAGAAGTCAGGACTTCTTGGCAACAGTTGAAACTAGCTTCTACCAGGATTTAATTTATAATAGTCGACCAACTCACTGGGGCTTGAAAAAGTGGACTTCCATTCCTTGTGTCACTATAGTCCATATTGCTCCGAATACTAGTAGAAAGCTTAATATCATTCCTAGAGATCCAAGTGACCAATTGAGATACCACATTGCACTATACTTTTCTGGTTTCTTGATAGTAATCCACATCAAGCAGGGATATGCTAAAGTTACTGGTAATGCAATTCCTCCTATCAGTCCAGCCAAACTCGGCAAGAATGGGAATGCTATGGCTATGAAGAGTGCAAGGCATCCAAAGAACACGCGCAGCAATATCCTAACCCACCACGGACATGGTCTGTTCTGGTTGCTAGTGTACCTGAACTCGAGATTGTCAAAGACTGGCATTGCGTATATTTGGAAAGAGGTGAGGCTGTTGATCACAACCAAGAGGCTTGTTAACCCCAAAATTGCCTTGCTCATGTCATGTCCATGATACTTATCCAATGCACTCAAAATCCCGCCATTTGTAGGCATCTGGTCATAAAGTGCATTGTCATCAAGGAATATATAGTAAGCTAGATTACAAAGATAATATATGGAATGGAGAATTACCAAGTTCCCATATGCCCAATAGCCTCCTATTGCCAATGGAAACAAACAGCAGGCGATGATTAGATATGAAAATTTCACCCCTTTCCACATTGGCAGATTAGATGGGTGCTTTAGACTAGAAGGCATGGTTCCCTGCGAAATTAACTCTAAATGTTTACTGTGTTGGGGGCAAAGTGAGGTAATTAGCTCTCGTTTGGCCTCATTATTTGAGATTATAATTTTTGAAATAGTATTTTTTTGAATAATGTGTGATTAAAAAAGACGAAAATTTGTTGGGTGTATGTGTAATATTATTTTAATGAAAAATGTGTGATTAATAAGAAATATGAGAAAAATAGATTATAATTTTAATGGAGGCCAAACGGAAGCTTGTACTTTCGACTTTCAATAGCAAAAAAAAATAATTAAATTTACTAATCACAATCGACGTAGGACCCAGAATTGTACTATTATATTCATTAATATATGTAAAGTATTTTTTGGTTTTTTTTTCAATTGAAGAAGAGGTAAAATTTCAAACCTGTATCTCCAAGGCAAGATTGTGTCCCCTAAAAGCAAATGCAATGATTCCGAGAGCATTAAGAATGCTGCAAATTTTAGCAATATCCGATTTGGTCTCCAAGGGTTCATAGGATATGCCATTTGGCCTGTTTTTCGTGACAGACAAAACCCACGTTAGAGTACAATATGTAACTGCCGTGGCAGCGCCAATCAGGGATACTCCGGCGATGGAGTTCAAGTTGGGAAGTTGAGCCAAGATCACGGCTGAGCAAGTGAAAATAATGTACCACACAACGGTGGTAATCGAATCTGCATTGCATGTAGGGTTGCTACACGCAATTTGGAAGAAGAGTTTTAAGGTGGCGCCGCCAATCATTATTAGGGTTACGCAAGTGCCGCCGGAGAGATACATGGTTGGGAGAAGAGTCGATAGCTTTCCCAGTTTATTACCTGAAACAATATCCTCTAGGCGTATTAGTTGTCTTGATGAACAAAAGGATCCATGCCATAATATGTAGCAAAGGGCATGTTTGGCATGCTTTTGAGAAGTCGGAAAGAGTTTCTGAAACCGTTTAATTAATTTTTTATTTTAGTTAGAAGAACTTTTAAAGGAAACTGATCTAATAAAACTTCCTTTACAAGCTCTATAATAAGAGTAAGATCTTTCAAAAATTAGTTTTCATATATTAATTAATTAACTCTCTTGTGAACCTCTTTTATAAGAAGTAAAAATAAAAACAAAAGCCCTGTCAAACGTGCACAAAGTCTAACTAGCATGATTGTAAACGACTTGACTTCGTTCCATCTTTTGAGACCGTAAAATAATTAATATAATTTAATTATTAGAGATAATAATTAGGGATGACCATTAATTACCAAAAGCAGCCATTGAGAGCACGAGGTAACGGCTATAGCGAGTTCCAGGGATGGATTCATGGAGTTGTATTAGTAGCCACAAAGTGTATAATTGCCATACAAATGCCAATGATAGGCATATAATTCCCCATGCCCTGCAATTTATCAGTTGATAAGAGAAACCTAATCAGACCTTAACTATATAAAATCGTATTTTATTTTTTATAGTTTAAACTTTTAGATATACGAAGGTCGTTTCACTTAATATCAAAGAAAGTAAAGACATTAAGCACAAATCTCGATGCTATCATATTTTTGAAAACTGTACATATGTTGAGCCTTTGTTAAAAATGAATATGATTTACATTGTGAGCACGCTGAGCTTTAATTTATTGCTGTGATTTTAAGAGAATATACTTTAACCATGTTAAACAAAGCATAAGAATTAAGGCGTGTGATTGTTTCAAAATTGTCGTATGGCTTCAAGATAAGCATTGAGCTTTTGGTTGCTAATAAAAGTACTTTATTGTCATTGATTAAATTATTATTACTACTACTATGAAGTATTCTATTTTTACTTCTATAACAATATGTTTATATCAAAAATTATATAAAACAATATATTAAAGTAAAAAATTAACAAATATTAAGGGTGTATGTGACAAAATTTCGATAAAAAGTTTTTAGCAGATGTCGATAAAAGTCGATGATAAGTATAGTTGAAAAATTGATAAAGTTTTAAATCCCATAAAATGTTTGGTCAAAATGAAAACAAAGTTTAATCAAAGTAAATCTCAGAATTTACAAAATCAGAGTACCAGTTGAGAGAAGCAAACACCCATGTTTTGGCTATGTTTTCAAAATCTACTTATAAGTAAATAATCCAGTTAGATAGGTTAAGTTTATCATTATTTCTTTAATACACTGAAGGTTATCCAGTCATCCAGCCATGTGGCGGTTTGTTTAAGGAGAAAAATATTTGTAATCATCAAAATTAGATTACCAAGCTACTTATTTTTAGAACAATTTTTACTTTTTATGTCAATACAGGTAACTTCCAACTTGTAGTCGAAAATTTATTTACTTACCAACCAAGGGCAGTAAAAGCAAGAGGAAGAACAAGGGCTTGAATTCCAATTCCAGAACTCAGGGTATGAAAAGCAGCATAGTATGCATTCCCATTTCTTGATTCAGTAATTGGAAGCCAATCTTCTTGTGGACCAAGCTTCGTCAGATGACCAATTTCTTCAAGGTAGTTTTGCATGCTTTTCATGGCCTTTTTCATCGGACTCGCTAAAGGTGTAACCACAGCAAATGGGCTTTTAGGGTTCGTCTGATTAACTGAATCATAAATCAATGGTGATCGAGTCAATTGGTATGGTGGTGCTGAGATCACCTGAACCGGAGATTCTGTTCCAGATGGGTTTTTGATGATCATTACTGGGCTTGAGTTTACTTCCACTACTTCACTCATTTTTGAATGATTTTGAGTTTGTGTATGTAATTACTGCGGGAGGGTTAGAGTGAGAAAATAATTGAATGATTTCAGTGTATATATAGAGAATTTTTTTTGGAGGGGTATGGTAAAGTGGTATCTTTGAAACTTTGACTCACCCGGCCCACTTTGGCTGCTATTATATCAAATTAATTAGATTATAAGCAAAAAAGTGCTTTACAAGTTCTATAATTTGTTTGGTTTAATGCAGACGCCATGCAGATTTCACTTCTTCACACTATACTTTTTTTTTTTTTTGGGAAATTATAATTCTCTTTTTCATTATATACATGCTCACCGCTTATCTTTCAATTTGACTCGAACCACCCATAAAATGTGAAGCAATGTGAACGAGTAGAGAAAAACATAACTTATGAGTCCTATAAACTGTATGGATAAAAGTTGTGAATTCTCAAAAGTACGTGACTAACATTGATATTGACCGGCTTACAATTTTTTACAAACATATAGGGATTATTGGGACAAGTGACGTGTGATGTTTGCTTTTGGGACAAAAAAATATTATGCCTCTCACAGGTATAAGCAATAATGGTTGGACAGGTCCCCTATCTCATAAAGTAACTTTGCGGTTATCAATCAAATTATAATATTGTACAAGCTTACGATTACATGAATTAAAGTCGTTTCTTCTTTTTTCATGCTAACGAAGATTTGAAATTTTATACATATAGTTCCACTGGCATGGAATTGACAGGAAATTTCTCATGGTGCTTTGGCCACAAACTCGCAATACCATTTTTATGTCCTTCCAAGTTGATCTCTTTCTGGGAAAGTACTCAGTTTATTAGCTCACTTGAATTAGAAACTAACTGAAGAGTACCTTTAGTTGTAGGGTACAATTAACAATAAATAAATTGGTGAAAGCTAGATTAATATAATTTTAATAATTGTATATAAAAGATTGTGTTGATAGAGAGATTAAATTTATTAATTTATACTTTTATATCTTTTCTAGAGACATATTTATATCTTTAACACGTTATATGGTCCCGATAAAACACTAACTACACCACCTTAAAGTAAGAAATGTCCATTCTTTATCTACTGTACGTTAGCAGTGATGCAATGTGATGATGCAAAAATATCGCATCACTTCAATTTGCTTAGGAATGACCTAATATATTCATTTGATATTTTGTAGTATAAAAATTGGATAGAGTCGAGCTGCAATAAAAAAAGTTCACAGTTGTTATATATAGTAATAACAACATGTGTAAGAGTTGAAATATGAATACGTTCCTCACTAACAAAATCATAGATGACTCAGAAATTGGGCAAATTTAGCAAGCAACACAAATACTAACAAATATTTACTTCATTATTATAAATCATATTAAATATTTAAACTAGATCCCTAAATACGAAAGGACATATCTATTATATATCAATGAAAACCTAAAGATATGTTCTCTTTGCTGTTTTCAGGTCATTTTCAGTTTTCAATTTTCGAAAACCTTGAAAATACGTTTACTTAGATATTTTCAGAAGTGAATTTTCAAAAACGAGTTAAAAATTTACAAAGAAAATGAAAAACGCCAAAAAGTCGTTTTGGTTGTTTTCAGTTAAAACCAAGCCAAAACTTCAAAACGCGAAAAACGGTCAGATTTTGCCAATGGTGGGATAACTTAGTTGGGAGAGTTACAAATTTTCTTAAGGTCACGAGTTCAATTCCATTTCACTGCAAATTCAATACAAATGAATTTTCTTTTCATATGCGCAGTTCGACTTTTCTTCGTGTAACATCCGGAGAGACTACTTTCCTCGCTGTGCGGAGAGCACTTTATTTAGCGTACCGTACTGCGGGCCCCCAACCTATTTAGCATTCATGGCAAACTAACAATTAATTAAACCCACAAGGTCGATACCGTCGCTCCGCTCTGACATTGACCATTTTGCTTAAGTAAACTCGTGTTCCACTCTATACGAGCCACATATACAACCATTATGAGAAGAAAACGTCTAGATTTCTCTTAACAATCCCATATACACTCGGTTGAATGCAGTGTAGCTCTTGAAATATGCTGAGGCATGCTTCATTTCTAGGATAATGAGATTATAAAAAACGATTCTAAAAATTTCAAAGTAAACGCGTTTTTCAATTTTTTGTTTCGAGAAACAGTTTTTCAGAATAACAAAAAAGAATGTATTTTCAATAATTTCAAAACAGACACTCAAAACACAAAATTGAAAATGAATTCAAAATTCAAAATTAAAAATTGAAACACGAAGAGAACAGTCCCTAATTTCCTAATGATAAATCAAAATCCCTTGCATAATTCGTTACATGCGCTAGTTTGCAAGTATTTGTCGAACATATTCCAAAAATTAAAAATGTGTCAAATTGGAATTAGTTACTAATTTCATTATGAAAGTACTTCAAAATTCATATAAGCAAAAATCTAAAGTATATATCCTTGATCACGGGCCATACAATAATCACTACGAATAAGAAAATCCAATAACCTTCTTTTGTTAGAATGAAAAAGAAAAAGTGGAGAGGCTGGGACAATGACATAGATATTATTTTGATTTGATGCTTATTATGAAATATTATAATTATAGCATAAAACCTTTTTATGTTGTGACAAAGAAAACATTGCAAGACAATATATCCCCCGTTTGGCCCCATTAAAAGAAAGAGAAAAATGAATTATAATTTTATTGGGGGCCAAACATGGGCATGGTGAATGAACAAAAACTTTGTAACATTATACTTTTAGTAAATTATCGTTTTTTGTTTTTGTTGTAGTCATTCACTTTATTTTCTATGATAATTGTCTCTATTAGTTATTTTTGGTTCTTTAATTTATAACTATATGCTATGGTTTAGTACAGATAATCCCGTAAAAAGATTTATTGATTGTGTGTCTAAAAGACATCAATTACATCACTTTAACCTTTAAAGTAAAAAATTAATTAATGGACTTTAGTTGTCTATGTCACCACCTGTTTGCAGTGATGCAATATCATGATGCAAAATATTGCTTTCATTTTCATTGTAATCTTTTCAACCATTGTATTTCATACGATGTTCTATAAGAATAAAAAGGGACTAAGTCGAGTTGCAACGAAAATGTCTATTGTTATAGTATGTATAAGAGTCGAAATACGAGTTGGTCCCTCCATAACTTTAGATGACTCGTGCATGACAAGAAATTAATGTGCTGAATTAAGCAACAACACGTAGATTAACAAATAAAGAATTTGCGTCATTATAATAAAATCATATTGATCTTTTTAAAAGTCAAAAATACCTAATGCTAAATTGAAATTTCTTACATAATTAGCTACAAACATTTTTTTAAATAAGAATTTGTCGCAAAAGGTTATGTAAACCAAAACCCTACTGATAGATAAGAACACTATCTAATTAATCCAAAAATGTAAATTTAAATTCGGATTAGCAACCAATTCCATCATGAGATTGCTAAAAAAGTCACATAAGCAAAAATCTTTTAAGTTCATATCCTCGATCATGAGCCATATAATTATCACTATTGAGAAAAACCACCAACATTATTTTGTTAACAAGGTAAATTTAGCTTTCTTATTAGTAAGTTCATCAAATATTTCATATGGAAGAGAGGTGCATAATATGTTTGTTCATTGTTGTATTTGATATGATAAATATATTCTAATTAAAATTGATTATATAAACTTTTTTGTTATATTCGATTAATTGTATTTGATCTCGAATCTTAAAAACTTCGATTAGTTCACTAACTTTTCAAATGGAAAGTGCCTTTTTGTTAATTTCTTCTTTCTTAAAAAAAAAAGGTTGAACCCCAACCTTGAGGGCCCCCCACCGACCCTGCCCTGGGCCATTGTGGAGGAGGTAAATCGCAGGATGTGCCTCCCAGGAGCCAGGGTGGAGAGCTTATGGATAGGCCTGGGCTATTAACCCTATGGTAACTCCCGCTTGCAACAAAGCCAATTCCACCTTGCGGGGAATCGAACTCTGCACACTACCGCGCTGAGCCCTAACCGCCCTCCCCTTTGCCACTGGGAGATT
>CAIGRP010066705.1:0-15201 GCA_903798385.1 Fraxinus cuspidata | reverse complement strand
ACAATACTTACATCATCGTCCAAGGAGGTCATTTGACAACAATTTGCCTAACAGAGTATAATATGTTTATGAGAGGTCCCTAATATGTATTCTGTTAGGGATTCTGTTGGTGAACAAAAACCATGAATTCTCAGCTTGACAAATATCATTTTAATAAATGTTCTCGATTTTATAAAAATTAAAAATTTAATCAAGTTAAAAACTAGTTTTGTTATGCTTTTTACAAATTTATTTTAAATATTAAATTCAAAAAAAATTAATTATCCGAAAATCAATTTAATTATACGAAAAAAATATTTCAGGGATCAAACTGCAATTTTCAAAATTTTAGTAGGGTCTGCATGTGCCCCATGTGCTGCACGAAGTTCTAATTTTCAAATTTAAAAAACTGGGAAAATGTCACGCACGCTACCACTCGCATCTCGCTGTTGCGCCGCCTACTAGCCGGTCCACGAAAAATTTATTTTCGCCTATTTCACTTATTTTGATGTTCAGAGTTTATTTTTGTAGTCATAATTAAAAAATTACTATACTAGCGTTTGGTACACCAACATAATGGACAGATAGGGAAATTATAACCGTACATCTCTTCTCGAGAAATTCTAATTTTCTGTCAAATTCGACCTAAACTTTGAAAGGCTCTACTTTCTCATTTTAAGTACAGCTTGAGAATTCTTTATATGGTTAGAAAGTTTTCAAGAAGATCTTTCTAGCCATATCAGTAAGATAAATGAACTAATGGAAAGCACAAAATATTTGAAGTTTATATAAATATTACTAGGGTTTCATATATCTCCAAAAATGTAAAACCAATAATTCTGAAAATATTCAGATATTATATAAATAATATAGGTAAATGCTGTATAAATTTTGTAAATGTATGTTTCATATTTACTGACATGCTATTAATGATGCTTCAAGCTTTATCATGAAATGAACACAAGCATTTCATCATTTTAATCCATTTATAGTAGGATAATATATAAGGAAACAACCTAAGAAGGCTCTCATACCAATTTAAAAACATACCTATCATGTTTCTACCTGTCAAGATTTTAGAAACTTATTTGAAGTTTATGAATTTTCAAGATCAAATTGATTGAATCACTTGCCTTGATCTTGCTTGTACTTTCTGGTCCAAAACTACATCACCACAATCCAAATGCATTTTTCAAGATGATTGAAAGCCCAAAATATATGATTTATTGCCTTTTCATTTTTTCATCATTTTCGCATACGAATTTTCATTTTTTTTTATAATAAGAGAGAGATATCAAATGTAACCTTGTACACAAACGTAAATTCAATTTTTTCAAAGTTATCGTATACTTATGTTGATTAAGGGTGGTGGAAAGTTATTCACAATTCAAAAAATTAACTAATCCTTCCAACCCATTTTATTCTACATGGGAGCTCAACTCATTTGGACGACCCGCCCATTTCCAACACCAACATAATAAGAGAATCGTGACTCCAAATGATATTCAATTCTCATCCTCAAGATAATCCGTGATTATCTTATTAAGTTGGATAAATTAAACATTAGAGGTATTCAACCTTTTTATTAGTTGAATTTATAGCATTAGTTACTTTTAACCAATATAAACAACTAATATTTCAATTTAATATTTTGATATCTTATATACCTGTTTATTCTTAAAAATGATTATAATATTTGGAGTTATTAATATTTGAGCTTTACATTAATCCAATTTTTTGAATATCTTAAAATGCTTTGACAGGAGGTATTCCATCTGAAATTGGTAACTTATCCAGGCTTCAATCTATACTTTTTGATGGCAATCTCCTGACAGGTAACTAATTATCTACCTAAAATCAAGGTGTACTAGAGTTCGAATCTCCTTCGGGAGGAACTGTGTAATTAAAAAAGAAAAAAAAAATTATCTATTAGTAGTTTATTTATTTATTTTAGTATCTTAACAAACACCACATCACAGGTACTATTCCATTCTCAATTGGAGGATTATCAAATTTGGAGATATTAAGTATTGGTAATAACAGTTTACATGGACAAATTCCACGAGAATTGGGACAACTATCAAGTTTAAGAGGATTGAGTTTGTACCTTAACAAACTTGAGGGTGAAATACCTGAATCTATCTTCAATCTCTCCAAGTTAACAATGCTTGAGGTATCAACTAACAGATTCTCTGGCAATCTTCCATCATCATTAGGCAATGTGCTTCCCGATCTGTTTCTAGTCTATCTTAAGGATAATCAGTTGAGCGGAGAAATTCCCATGTCTATTTCAAATTTATCTAGTCTTAAAATACTGGATCTTGACCTCAATTCATTTACTGGACGAGTACCTACGACTCTAGGGAATCTACAAAATCTAGACAGTCTAGGTATAGCTGATAATCAGCTGACAAATGATCCTTCAATGTTGGAATTGGATTTCCTTATTTCGTTAAAAAATTGTAGTAAGTTGAAGAACTTAGATATCAGAAATAATCATTTTGACGGAAGGCTTCCGAAATCCTTGGCCATGGGTAACTGGTCAGAATCTCTTTGGCACTTCGATGCTGGTTTTTGTGGCATCAAAGGCCCGATTCCCAACGAAATTGGTAACCTCAGCAATTTGATACAGCTAGACATGGGAGGCAATGACTTGAATGGAGGAATTCCTGACAACCTGCCGTTTAACTTCTTCAACGTTTTCGTGAAAATTAATAGCTGTAATCTAACCGGGTCAATCCCTGTCACCCTTTGTGAGTTGGGACGTCTTTTTGAACTGAATTTGGAGAACAATCAGCTCTCTCATCCACTACCGGGGTGCTTGGGAAACATTAGTTCATTACGAAAAATTTATTTAGGTCACAACGAATTGACTTCAGTTGAACTATCAGCATTATGGACAAACAAGGATCTTCAAATTGTTGACTTGTCTTATAATAATCTTAATGGTTCTCTGGGTTCAGAAATTGGCAGCGTAAAGGGGATGCAATTGCTAAATTTATCAGGAAATCAATTCTCAAGTGATATTCCAAACACTATTGGACAACTTGAGAATTTGGAAAACCTAATTTTTTCGAGCAATAAGTTACATGGATCCGTACCGGATTCGTTCTCAGAATTGATTTCACTGCAATATTTGGATCTATCTCATAATAATCTCTTTGGTGTAATCCCCAAGTCATTAGAGACGCTTAAGAACCTTGTGTACTTAAACGTTTCGTTTAATGAATTTACTGGTGAAATTCCAAATGAAGGGATTTTTAAGAACTTAACAAGAAGTTCTTTCACAGGCAATAGAGACTTATGCGGAGCATCTCAATTTGAGGTAATGCAGTGCAAAGCTAATACAACTAGATCATCGAGCAAGACTAGAGTTTTGAAATATGTTTTACCATCAGTTGCATTGGTAATAATCCTTGCCATTATTATGATTTGGTTCACGACACATTGCAATAGAAAAACAGCACTTGCATCTCAGTCTAGTTCAATCATCACCGTTAAGAGGATTTCCTATTGTGATATTCTTAAATCTACCAACAACTGTGATGATGAGAATTTGATTGGTAGAGGTAGTATTGGTTCGGTATACAATATCACCGTTAAGAGGATTTCATATTTTGATATTCTTAAATCTACCAACAACTTTGATGATGAGAATTTGATTAGTAGAGGTAGTATTGGTTCGGTATACAAAGGAACATTTTTCGATGGGATGATTGCTGCTATTAAGGTTTTCAATTTGAACTTGGAAACTGCAAACAAGAGCTTTGATACAGAGTGCAACATTTTGTGCAACTTCGTCATAGAAATCTTGTCAAGGTAATAAGTATAAGAGGATATTCACTATTTAATTTAATTATAGTTTCCATTTATAACTCGTATATAATTAGGGATTTTCTTGGTTGTATAGTATTAAATATTTCCTTGTATATCTTTGTATATCACCGTTAAGAGGATTTCATATTATGATATTCTTAAATCTACCAACAACTTTGATGATGAGAATTTGATTGGTAGAGGTAGTATTGGTTCGGTATACAAAGGAACATTTTCCGATGGAATGATTGCTGCTATTAAGGTTTTCAATTTGAACTTGGAAACTGCAAACAAGAGCTTTGATACAGAGTGCAACATTTTGTGCAACATTCGTCATAGAAATCTTGTCAAGGTAATAAGCAGCTGTTCTAACCTTGATTTTAAAGCCTTGTTGCTGGATTACATGCCTAAAGGCAACTTTAGTAGTTGGTTGTACTCTTTCAGCTATTGCCTAAATATCGATCAGAGATTAGAAATAATGATAGATTTGGCATCAGCATTGGCATATCTACATCATGGGCATCCTTCCCCAGTGGTTCATTGTGATTTGAAGCCGAGCAACATACTTCTAGATGAAGATATGGTTGTCCATGTAGGAGATTTTGGAATTTCCAAACTCTTGACAGAAGACCAGAGAATTTTACATACCCAAACATTGGGTACCATTGGGTATATGGCACCAGGTAAATGGTTTTTATCAAGTTTTTCTACATTAACGGTGATACACATAAATGTCTAGCTAACATTTTATTTAGTGTATAAACATGTAACGCATTTCTAGTTTTAAGTCTATAGGGGCTTAAAGTCATGTTGTGCATTCTTTACGCTTATCAATTATTTAATTCTTATTTGCTTATTTATCATTTACATCTGGTCAATTCTGATCTTATATTCCAATTCCACTAGAGTACGGATCAACAGGATTGATATCGACTATGGCAGATGTTTATAGCTATGGAATTATCTTGATGGAAACATTTACCAAAAAGAAGCCCACAGACGATATTTTTGCTGGAGATTTAAGTATGAGGGGATGGTTGTTTGAATTATACCCCGATAAAGCAACTCAAGCAATGGATCTGGATCTAGTGGATGGAGTTGAAGAGAACATTGTAGCAAAAGAGAGCTGCTTCAGATCAATTATGGGACTGGCAATGGAATGCACATCTGATTTACCTGAGGAGAGGCTCAATATGGAAAATGTACTACTAAGGCTTAAGAAGATCAAAATGGAATTTCTTTCTAACGTTACCGAGGAAGAATGAGACAAAGAGGTTTGGTCTGTATCGCTGATGAAATCATAAACTATTTTTTCATTTCATTGAATGCTTAAAATTTCTTTATTCTTGCTATTTACTATTCTGGTCTCTTTGAGTCCATGCTTTATAGCGATTGTTATTGAACACAAACTTATCATCTCTCAAAAGCTTTTATGTTGCAATTGCAGAATTTTTGATAAAAGACTAAAGGTTGGTTTGACTTCAATTGCTGTGATGCTGTGTATAGTAGCTGCCATGTATAAATTTTTTTAATACATAAATTGCCAACAGAACCTAGATGGAGAGTTGGAAAGGTTGTGTTGTTTATATTTTGTCTTTTTCAATCTGTTAAATTTTACTAGAACGTAATTATCAACACTGTATGTGCAATTAGTCAAACCGTTGCAAAGGGACACTAATAATTTTTTTTTTTCCCTTTGGCTTGCAAACAAATACAAGATTTACTAATTACTAAAAGTCTGAGAATAAGAATGTGTTGAAACAAAGTTAAGGATGTAAGTGTTACAATGAATAAAAGATTGAGGACTTTAAGTGCAACTAAAGTGGTGCAAATAATAAAAAAGTGTGGTGTTAAATAATTATCCATTTTTTAATTACATAAGGTATATTTGTACATTTGCTATGGTATATTTATAGAATACGTGTTTTAATTATCGTGCATTTATAATCTAGTGGAACAAAAAAATTCGCGATTACAATATACCCACCCTTTTTATAATGAAAACTGCCTAGGAGGATTATTTTCAGTAATTAATAGATGTTTGAAGATCCATTAGTCACAAAAAAAAAAAAGGTTGGGGACGAGATTGCAATGAGGTCCAAATGTTGGGGACGGTGGCTCTAACTTACCCTAATCAATATTCTCATAAAGTTTATATTCATAAGAACTTGATAGTGATTTTTTCATATTTTTCAGAAAAGAAAAAAACTTCCCTACATTCCGAGTAATTTCCAAAAGCAAATTATAATTCAAAACTAGACAGAAGAAAAATTATAAATGTGATCATCATTCGAGTCAGTGCAAGTCATTTGTTGGATCGCGAAAACTCGGTAAAAGCATACAATGATCAATTAGACAAAAGAAAACTATAAATGATGATTGGCTGCATACTAGCTATGCAAATAGACAATAATTAGGCTTCACAATTTCATACTTTCTCTTGTTATATTTAGAGCTTGTTTGAGCCTCATTTTTATAGAAGAATGCATTTTGGAATTATAGATTGAGAGAAAATGTGTGTTCAAAAAATAAGGAAAAGTTTTGACTTTGCATCTAATATTATTTTATTGAAAAATGTGTATTTGAAAAGAAGATAAAGAAAAATTTATTTTGAAAATAATAGGGATCAAACAAGGGCTTAGTCTTGTTTTTGGCGAATAATATTATATTGGATGGATAGATGGAAGAACTTGATGATAAGTAGCTAATTCTTTTTTCTTTTGATTAAAAAAAAAAAAAACTTTATCACATTACAAGCAACCTTTCACCCAAAAATAAGTTTTAGCTGTTTGTGATTTGTTTTAGTAAAAATAACACGCCTGCTTTATATTAATGATATAGATATAAGAGTTATTAAATCAATCCGCAATAATACACCTTCTTTAGTCAAAATATGTGCTGGATTACTACAACTGAGCTCCCGTTGATGACATTTCACAAATTTGTAAAGAATTAACTCGAGCTATATTTAAATTTAATTATTTATTTACCATTTGAGATGATTATTTTTGGTTAAATCCTTATATTCATTCTTATCTGATAATAGTTTTTAACAAACCTTATAACTAATACTTTCGATCTTCTTGGTGACATGGATGATCTAAAATACAACTTTATCAACATTAAATTTTTTTATCATTGACGGACAATCGTTTTCATTGAGAGTTTGTTTGGTTTTCAAGAATGCAACTTGGGGCTTACCTAAATAAGGAGCCTTTGGGGCCACCAAACTTAGAGAATGCCTGGAAGTAATTGTAAGTGATTCTAAGTTGTAATTCTATGAAATATAAGGGTAATAAGTGAATAATAAATGTGAGTTTAACTGTTATAAAAATGTTATAAAAATATGAGTGATATAGTCAAATATACATTTTATTATATTTAATGAAGCCACAACTTATTATCCACTTATTATCGTCTCATGATATAAGCCCATAACTTACTGCACACAAATTTTGTAAGACTCGCTCTTTAATTTATAATTTAGGCACTCCCAAACAAGTACATAATGATATTTACTACAATTTTCTAATGTAAGAGATGCTGAGAATTTCATGGAATCAAATAGATGCCAATATCAAATATTAGACAGTCAATGGAAAATGAAAAATAAATCTAATAAATGATTTTTTTTTTTTTCATTTTTCGAAGAAAGCAACTTCGCTACTTTCCAGACAATTTCTATATTTGGTATAATATTACCACGCTTACCACCATTTTGACAAGAAAAGAGTTTGATAATGAAATAAGTGTTTTTATAAATCAATCCTTGGAGCAACATCCTATTTAAGTCAACTTACCTACTTATTATAAAGGCAGATCTAAACATCATATTTTGTCCCGTATAAAGTTGTATACGTACACCACACAAGGCTCCACTCCAAACAAACAACCATGGGAAATAATGTGTTATTGGCAATGCTTTATTTCTTTAACTGTGTGATTGCATGCCTCTCCAGTGATGAATCTGCTTTTCCAGCCTTCAAATCTAAAATAACTTTTGATCCGTCCAATATCTTGGCCAAGAATTGGTCACGAGGAACTCCTTTTTTTAATTGGATTGGTATTACTTGCAACAGAGAGCACCAAAGAGTGACAGGTTTAAATCTTCCATTAATGGGTCTACAAGGTACTACACCTAAAAAAATCGATTTATTCTCATTTTTTAGATCGTTTGCTATTAGTTATAAAAATTTTATACGTTTTATACTTGTATCCTTGATGAAACTGGTAGTTTGACTAATTATAGCTTTCTATACCATGAAATTATAAGCTGAAGTTCAGAACCAGAAACTCAATAGAACAATCAATACATGATTTTTTAATGGTGGAATCTCAACTCTACAACTTCTGAACAATATTCTGTTAATTTTTTATCTAACCACGCTGATTATAGTAACATCAATCACTTTCCCTTTCGGCTTTTCTGTCATTCTCTCTCTGTATTAGGTAAATGTCAACATGAATATAGTAAATGTGATGGGATGTTTTGTAGGAGTATGAATTAGGGGAAGGTTGGGAAAGATTAATATTAGCTTAACCGTAAGTGTATATTTTATACAAAAAAATGAAAACTGCTCCACACAATAATTTTATTACTTTTTTTTCTTCATAATATTGTTTAATACTACCCAACCCTTTATATCAAATATACCATTAGTGGTCACATGCTAGCGTTAGTACTTCACGCTAATAAGTAGTCACTAGCATTTTCTTTAGAAAATCAATCTCATGCACTTTAACTTCTTAATATCTCCAAAATTTGATTCACCGGAAGTATTGCAAATGAAATTGGAAACTTATCAGCATTACAATATTTAGATTTATCTTCTAATGGCTTCACAGGTACTTACCAACTCTCTCTCTCGATAGTTCTTTATTCTTTTTCCCCACTACTTGGCAAACCCCACATGAACACCACACGAAAATTTGTAATATTACAATTTAATCTAACAATATTCATGTTTGAAAAGATTTATAATAAAATGGATTAAGAGGTAGTCTACAAAATGGAATCGGAAAGCTATCTTCCCTTCATACGGTAGATTTAAACTCCAATGGCTTGACATGTAACTCTTTACTACTATGTAGATAGTTCTTCTACTTATTTTAGTGCCTTAGGAAACCGCCGCTTATAGCAGGCACTATTCCATATTCAATTGATAATATATCTAATTTTGAGGTCTTCAAGAGTATTTCCGAATTATTATTAGAATATAGGTTTTTGAAATTTTAATTATTTTACTTCATCATTCAGTATTTTAAGATTTAAATGACTTGACAGGGAGTATTCCCAATGAAATTGGAAATTTATCGGCACTTTAACATGTAGATTTTGAAAACAATATCTTGACAGGTACATATCTCCCACATAGTTAGATGCACTTTCTGTAACAATCTATGAGCTACGTACGAGAAGTTCTTGATTATATTATTATTATAAATTATAATTCAAAAAACTTATTTAAATTATAAGTTTTTGAAATTTTAAATATACTACACCAATTATTCAGTCTTGTAAGGTTTAAGTGACTTGACAGGATGTATTCCTATTGAAATTCGAAACTTATTGGCAGTTCAACATATAAATTTTCGTTTGAATATCTTGACAGGTACATATCTCCCACTTAATTTAGATGCATTTTATGAGATTTGTATGAGAAGTTCTTGATTGTGTTATTATACATTAAACTGACATACATACCGTCACACAATGAGAAAGTACAATATTACATTTACATATGAAGAATAACTTCTGATTTAGAAATCCACAATTACAGAAAAAATAATAAGAGAAAGTCATGCTTGAGTATCGCTATTAACAAAGCCCACAAGTATTCTTAGATATTCAATTGACAATACATCAAAATTGTTCGGAATCCAGATGAATTCCCAACTCACCCTCTGAGATCTTCCTCAAGAAAAAATAATTAAATAAAAAAGATCAAGAGAGAAGAGAAATGAAAGTAGAGAATAATAACAAAAACATTAACAGAATAATTTTCATGAAAAACTCCAAAATGGGAGAAAATCGTGCCGTAAAGATTGAGAATCCACTATGTGAAAAGTTGTGCAATCACACACATATATTTCACAATCACATCACCCAAGTACACCAAAATATCGACATACTAAGAGAACCATTCATAGCATGTAGCAAACGAGACTACGGAATATCTTCAAATCTCTCCATCAAGATAATCCATGATTATCTTATTAAGTTGGATGAATAAAACATTATAGGAGTCGTCTGTGTGCATGTTTGATTGTTTGATTATATTATATTCATTTTTATCCAACATTTTTTTCGTAAGATCCATATCTACTACCCACTTATTATCCACATATTTCATACGTAGAATCCTTAACTCATAATCTCTTAAATTCTAATTTATTCACCAAACAAACATACAATATATTAGAGAAAATGGTTGTTTTAGTATTCATTTAATATGAGATTCTAAATAATCTTATTATAATTATGAAACATAAAACATTATTTTTGGTGAAAAAGACAAATACAAGTCATATTCTAATTTGACAATATCAAGTTGATTCCTAACAAAACAAAAAAAATAGTAAATTTATTATTTGATAAATTACATTTTTTTAAAATTTTAAATAGATTCACTAGAAGCACATTGTGTATTTTTTTTAATTGTCACAATTCTATAGTATTTCAAATGGATCCATGACCATGATCGTTCCAACGGGGTCTATAATTTAATTCCTAACTCATAATTAAAGATAAACAAGAATATAGTTTGGTGATTGATTATCTAAATTATTCTAAGGGAGAATTGCAGCAAAAGCCCCAAATCTTTGAAACATTAGCCTTTCCTCAAACCTTTTACCCTCCACTATTTTGTTAGAAAATGGTCAAATTTATTTTGGTGGTCAACTAACGACATTTTGGGTGGAAACCATCCAAAATGGCCTCTCATGCGACGGTTGAAAATGTTAGGGGTGACGGCTACAATGTTTGAAATGTCTGCGGAAAATCTGCTAATGTTTCAAAAGTTTGGGGCTTTTGCTACAATTACCCCTTATTCTAATTATACTATATTATCTAAATGCACACAATTAATCAAATTTGATTTTAAATTATGAATGTGGATGGTAGAACTTGTAATTTTATCTACGAATTCTCTTTAATTAATTAATCAAGATTCTTTACCTAATATAGTGTTTTGTCGAATTTTTTTAAAGTATTCAATTTACTAATTAAATTTATACTATTTGACTAGGTCAATTCTGCATCACTACGTGAATTTGAATAAACCTTGATTAAATGCCTTAAAGTACTAAGAATCCATGTAACCACAATGGGCATTTCTACAATTTTATCCAAATTATCAAATTTTATTTTGTGATCTAAATCTATAATTTACTTCTCCATTCGTTATAGATTTACAAAATCATTGAATTATTGGCCAAGTAATTCAAAATATTAAACTCCATAAATAAAATTAATATATGAAAATTAAACTACTATAATCTTGAAAATTATCCACCAACAAACCATCCACATCGCAAACCACGCGCAGTGATGCTGCTTCGCTACGCACGGTGATCACGGCTGGTAGTCGCAACATGCCAGAAGAGCGGCGTCGATCTCATGGTGGCGCCGAAATAGAGAGGTGTTGGGTGGGTGAAGAGAAAGGGATAAAGAGAAAGAATAGGTAGGGAAATGAATTAGGGTTTGACGATTTAATTAAGTTAGGGTGGATGTGGTGGGGTGGGGTGGGTAGATTAATTTAAATTTATAATATTATTATTAATATTTAAAAATAAATTATCACCTAATTTTCGACAAAAAATATTTAAAATTTATTTTTGAAATGGGAACTTGAAAACCGGGTGTGGGTGTAATTTCCAATATGTATATAAAATGGGCTTTAAAGAGGTCCCGCACCTAATTGTTTCCTTTTTTTTTTTTGGCTTGTCATGTTTGACAAAGAAAATCAAGGTTTAACCAATGTATCACACAATTAACGTCTTGTTCCAATCCCAATAAAAAAAAAAGCATTAGATGGTAATTAAAAAATAATAATAATTATTATTATTATTATCTTTATTATTATTATTATTATTATTATTATTATTATTATATTATTATTATTATTGTTGTTGTTGTTGTTGTTGTTGTTGTTTTGCAAAAGACGCTTAGGGATGGACGTGGTTTTTAATCCTCACACATCAAACTTTCGTGGGGGACGTTAGGATACCTCTATCCTTATCACTTGTGAAAAGAACTATACAAAGAAACAACAACTTTGGATACTTTACCCCGAGAAGCTATGCAACAAAAGGGAAGAGTTTGGTGCTTGATATATTTGGAGCCCATGTAGGCTGTCTTTGATTCATTAATTTTCATTCTTGAATGAATGGTGTTTAATTATATAGTAGATCTTAAACATTAAAGTTTCCACACTCCCATCGTCCACTTAGTTGTTATTATAAAATACGGGTCGTAGGTTGCCCATGTGGGATGACCCGACCCCCAAGTTATTAAAAGGGTTGGAGGGAGCGGTTTGAATTTGAAGTTCAAACATGCAACTCATAATAACCATCATTAACTCCCATACAACCTCCCATTATTTTGCAGTTGATTTAAAGTCGAATGATTCAAGTAGGAAAGGAAAACTATTTTGATTAACATTTATATTTGTATTCACTGGCCGAACAATTGTGTTTAGTCATTTAGGGTACAGAACATAATTGTGAATACAATGATNCAGTTGATTTAAAGTCGAATGATTCAAGTAGGAAAGGAAAACTATTTTGATTAACATTTATATTTGTATTCACTGGCCGGACAATTGTGTTTAGTCATTTAGGGTACAGAACATAATTGTGAATACAATGATATAATGTGGGGTTCAAGTATGTTAAATAAATATTCGAGGGATTGGAAATACTTGAATTAATGTTGGAAAATGGGTTTGGAGTATAGCGAGATATGATGTTCCTGTAGTGGTGCTACTATATATCCCTAACAGGTTTATAGTACTGTGAGCTCTAATATTACTCGCTGGTCACACGATCTATTCATCGTATGAATTTTTGTGTCATAGATCTTGAGAAAGATCTAACATGTGACATTCGTTGTCCCTTGTGATTCAGATCAAGCCCATCATGTGCGAGTGGGAGATATTAGAAAATACGGGTCATGGGTCGCCCATGTGGGATGGCCCAACCCACAAGTTATTAAAATGGTTGGATGAAATGGTTTGAATTTGAAGTTCAAACATGCAACTCCCAATAACCATCCTTAACTCCCATACAACCTCCCATTATTTTGCATTGGAAAAATGTGGGAAAGAGATGTCATAAAAATAGTGAAAATTCGTATAAAATTACACACTAAAATTGAAAAGTCCATAGAACCATATTTTGGACATGAAATTTCACAAAAATCGACACTTAGATTGTGAATAATAATCCCCTTCCATTGTGATTGGGATTGTGACCATTGGAGAACATGAAAATACAGATTTTGGAATTTTGGAATGCAAGGTGATTCAACCATTCAAAAGATCTTGGAATTCATCATTTCAAGTAAGTATCTTGACTCGAAATTCATGTTAATAAGAATGCTGCGAATTCTTACAGTTGTAGAAAATACCATTTTTTTTCATTCGTATGAAATGAAAAAATATAATAATGTGAGCTATTTCTATGAATGTAGTATCAAGTACTTTATTTATAAATGTTGACATCAAAATCTGAGCAACCATATTGTCAACAGATCCTCTTTGTCCATTTGTATGTTACCTTCATAATCAAACGAAACGTTACAGGCAAAGATCATCGTTCCGTGAAAACGACCGACCATTTGGCACTTCAACGGTCAAGTCAACTGTCTAAAAATAATAATACAAAAACGTTGGGATGAGAGAGACAAGCACACACAGTTGTAGCTAGGGTTTAAGTTACATAATCGTTTACTTGTACTTTGCTATTTATAGGCAGAAATGTGTAGAATAAGGTTAAGATATTGCAACTATAATTCAGACGTGTCCTCATGTTATTGGTCAAGATAATGTTTCCTTATATCAATTGGTTTCCTTCCTTTATCCAAGTTTTCTTGCCAAAAGGATTATTCAAGTTATTCCTTGATCCCCATGGATTTCGCGTGGATATTAAGGAGTTGATAAGGTAATTTTCTTATAAACACATCCGCTTAAGCTATGGCCATTTGTCCTTATCCTTATGAGTTCTAGATAAGGCAATCACCGAAGGCATGATGTTTCTCCATTAGCCCTTAATTTGCCAAGTGAAGACTTTCGTAGTTCGGCGACCAAGTGCTAACTCTTGGCAAATGGGGCGAGGCATTATTACGTCTTCTGTTCATGGGAAGACTGTATGGGATGAAGTGGTACTGCTTAAGATGGGACTCACAATTCATACTACCTCGCCCTCGCCATGCGAAGATTGTGAGATACACATGAAACTGCTACATGATTCGATATCGTTGGCTTACGCGATCCTCACTTGTTCAATGGTGCCTCCATGGCTTCCATGCGGATTCTAAGTGTAACAATAACAACAATATAACGAGGACTTTTTCAATCGGTAACTAAAGCTATAACTATCTTTTTTTTAAAAGAATAAATCTGACAATGTAACCCTTGCAACTTAATAGAAGTACATAATAAGAAATGAAATCCTACTAATCAACTATTCCATATTCAATTGGAAGTTTATCAAATTTGGAGAATTTAGGTATTGGTAACAACAGTTTTCACGGTCACATCCCTCGAGAATTGGGACAACTATCATGTTTAAGAGTTTTGAATTTGTACCAAAACAAACTTGAGGGTGAAATACCTGAATCTACTTTGAATCTCTCCAAGTTAATAACGGTTGAGCTTTCAGAGAACAGAATCTCTGGCAATCTACCATCATTAGTAGGCAATGTGTTCCCCAATCTGTTCCTAGTCTATCATAGGGATAATAAGTTGAGCGGAGAAATTCCCATGTCTATATCAAGTTTATCTAGACTTAAAATACTGGATCTTGACATCAATTCATTTACTGGACGAGTACCTACAACTCTAGGGAATCTACAAAATCTAGACACTCTAGGTATAGCTGATAATCAGCTGACAAATGATCCTTCAATGTTGGAATTGGATTTCCTTATTTCGTTAAAAAATTGTAGTAAGTTGAAGACCATACGGATCAAAAACAATCATTTTGATGGAAGGCTTCCAAAATCCCTGGCCTTGGGTAACTGGACAGAATCTCTTTGACACTTGGATGCTGGTTCCTGTGGCATGAAAGGCCCGATTCCTAACGAAATTGGTAACCTTAGCAATTTGATACAGCTACACATGGGAGGCAATGACTTGAATGGAGGAATTCCTGACGCACTAGGCAAATTGAAGAAGTTGCAAAAGC
>CAIGRP010066694.1:0-11584 GCA_903798385.1 Fraxinus cuspidata | reverse complement strand
ATAATAAGTATATTTAGGTATTAAATAAGTGTGCAAAACACACTTGTCATTAAGTTTGATTTTTCTATTTCTTTTTTCCCCTTTTTGTTATGTTTAGGCTTTAATTAAAATACCTAATCTTTTCTTATTTCACTCTTCGCAGGTTTCCACCAGTTTATGCAAGATCCTGAAAAGATCGAGATCTTCCTTATAAATTTTGGATCAAAAGGACTTTCAAGCAATGTCAAAGAGAAAAGAGAAGAGAAAGAGTAATGGCTGAAAATCAAAATCAAATTCAGGATGCATTACAAGAAGCAACACTTCCAGTTCAGTGACCACCTCCAATTCAGCCTATATTAATAGGGGATTATGTGAATCCTATACCTGCACCAGTGTAGCTAGCAATTATCTACCCACCCTTTAGACAAGCCAACTTCCACATCCGACCAGATATCATAAACCTCTTCCTGAATCATCAAGACATCAGGTTTTGCGAGAAAGCCACGGATAATCCACATGAACACATATAGGCTTTTCTCATGTTGTGCGAAGTCATCTGCCACTAGGGAATGTCACAAGATGCATTTAGGATGCGTCTATTTTCTCATACCTTGAAGGAGGGCGCAAAAGCATGGATTTATTCACTACTTCTTGCGAGCATCGTATCGTGGAATTACATGGTAAAAAATTTACCATGAAATTCCTCCTGCCATCTCGAGTCTACCTAATTAGAAACGAAGTATATCTTTTTAGATAGAGGGGACTTTAAGACATATCCAGAAGCATGGGACAGGTTCAAGAGCGCATTTAGAAAATGTCTAAATCTTGACATTCCTAAACTAGCCCAAATAGATCTCTTTTACAATGGATTGTGCTCTGAATTCCATAATATTGTAGATGCTTCTGCAGGCGGATCAATTTTGAATATCGAGGTAGATGATGCACATAATCTATTTAAAAAGTTTGCTAAGAATCAGGCAAACTCGCCAATAGACAGGGAAGCTCCAAGGAAGACAGTTGGGATGCATAGTGTGGATGTAGTGGAAGCATTAGCAGCACAAATAGAAGCAATAATGAATGAACTTCACACTTTAACTCAATCAGTGCAAAATACAGCATCCAGCTCTAGTTTGTGCAGGTTTTGGGGGCAGATCACATCACTACAAGCTACCCTTTGGCTTCCGTTCACATAGGTCAGCCAGTAGGGTCAGTTATGTGCATAATTATCGGAGGCAAAATGGACCATACCAGTACAACTTCCATTCGGGTTTGAACAAGCATCCCAACTACGCATGGGTAGATAATTCAGATCAAGTAAATCAGATGAGGGGCAATCCACCAACGATTTAGCAACAACAAGAAAAGAGGCAATCCTTAGAGGATCTACTTGTCAAGTACATNTACCAGTACAACTTCCATTCGGGTTTGAACAAGCATCCCAACTACGCATGGGTAGATAATTCAGATCAAGTAAATCAGATGAGGGGCAATCCACCAACGATTTAGCAACAACAAGAAAAGAGGCAATCCTTAGAGGATCTACTTGTCAAGTACATCACCAAGACTAAGACAACGATGTAGAATCGGGACCCATTTTTTATATATTTGGGACCTATTCACCTCTTTGAGCTTCTATTGAATCGAAAAATAGGTTTGATTGGCCATCTTTTTGATATAAACATAAAGCATTCTCTGGATAGTTCAGCTCGATCTACACATAACTTAGAGAATCAAGTGGGATAGATAGCAGCTGCAGTAGTCAACAAACCACATAGGACCTTACCTAGCGATAGAGAAAAGAATATACGAGAGGAAGTACTAGCAATTGAGGTACTAAATTCTGATATCGAAGAGCTACCATCATTCACTCTCTCCATCGCAGTCAAGGCTTATGTGCCACCCATTTCATTCCTTCAGAGACTGGGAAGAGAGCCAACAGTACAGCAGGTTCAGGTCATCACTACTAGAAGTGGTGTTTAGTTTCCAAAAATCACTACAAAGAAGAAGGAAACAGAGAACACTCAAATAACTACTAAGGGCAAGGAATGGGTAGAACAGTCCGAAGAAGCAACTGAGGATGATCAACAACTAGTCTCAAATAGCCCACAGCTTAAGGCAACAGTTCCTGGTACTTCACTCACATCTCGAATCCCTTCTCCATAAAGCTTACAAAATACTAAATTGGAGAGGTAGTTCAATAAATTTCTAGAAGTCCTAAAAAAGTTACATGTCAACATCCCATTCATCAACGTGATCCTTCAAATCCAAAACTACTTCAAGTTTTTGAAAGAGATGTTGACCAAAAAGAGAAAGCTACCCGAGCACAAAACGATAGCACTATCTGAAAAATGCAGCATGATCATCCAGCATAGGATCCCTCCCAAACTAAAAGATCTAGAGAGTTTTACTTTACCTTGCTCCATAGGAAATTTACATAATATAAATTGTTTGATTGATTCAGCAAACATAAATTTAATTCATTTGCCTCTTTACAGGAAATAAGGATTAGGAGATTCTAAGGCAACGTCTATTATCCTTCAACTTGTGGACAGATCACTAGAAAGCCTATACGGAATGGTCAAAAGCATGCTTATCAAGGCAGGGGAGTTTATTTTTCCAACTGACTTCATCATTCTGGATATAGAAGAGGCATATCATATGTCAATAATCCTGGGAAGGCTATTCTTGTCTACAAGCCGAGCTTTGCTGGATTTTGATACTAATGAGATAGTTCTGACAGTGGAAGATAAGTAGCAGAGCTTTACCATGGAAAATCCAATCAAGCAACCCTCATACTTTGAAGATTGCCAATGAGTGGATCACCAGGAGAGCTACAAAGGTAGGCCAGACGTAGAAGGACTTATTGGTAGGGACAATAATGAAAACATGATTGTTTGGAGAGTCAAGGATGAACTAAAGAAGTGAAACCACTCTCTAAAATGCAGGACTGAAAACTCCATTTTCAAGCCACCTTGAAGAGCCTAAAAGTAACAGGAGTCGAGCTAAGGACTCTTTTTAGATTTAGATTAGTATAAGATAATTTAGATTAGTTTTTATTCAATTTTGGGAACTCATCATCCACACTCTGTTCTCCTTATGTTCTCGATATATTAGTTGGTTTATTAGATATTTGAGCTAAGTAATACATGTTCCATGTTTTCTAATCTTTAATACTTTATTTAAATGCATTGTGCATGAACATGAAGTCACGTAGCACTTAAAGCAATAATGACCAAAGAGACAACGGGAGCAATAGGAAAAGCTAGCCAATGAATTTCAAACCATATCAGGGAAGTATTTTCTTCTCGACCCCTTGTTTATGCAGACTTAGGATTTAAGACACTGAGAATAATGTCCAATTTAAGTTTGGGGTGCAAAACATGAATTTTCTTTTGTTTTGTGTGTTTTTGTATGTGTTTTACTGTTTTAGTTATAAGAAAAACAAAAGATAAAGAAAATTTCCAAAATTAGTTTATTTTTCTGTGCTTGCATGAGTTAGTTGGTTTGGCTGGCAATGAAAAATATATTGAATTAGTTGATTTCATAATTGGATATGTTGAAATAGTGGATCGTGGATGCTAAACTCAAAACCACTAAATTTTACATTCTTAGACCAAATTTAGAATAGCACGAGGAGATTTCACTTTTGTAGAAAGTCACTTAAATAAATGGGGATTCCATGTGTGAAATGAAAAATCTTTTATGGATTGTCTAAGGTCAATAAGATGCAATTGGATGAAAATCTCAAGTTAAAGATTGGTTTACTTGGATTGGTGTTTAATGAAGGACATTGCACTAATCAATGCATAAAAAATATTTTATTTGAAAATTTCTCTTCATAGCCTTCATGACTCGAGTTATTAAGCATGTAGGGGTGTTAAAACCTGTTTCTCTAAAGTCAACTGACTTGGGAGTCATCGATCTAAAGCTCACTAAATGGGTCATTTAGAAATCTTAAGGAAGATAATGCTGCAAATAAAGAAAAAAATTGTTGAAATAAAAATTGAGAAAAAAATAGAAAAAGCATGTGCATGAAATAGAAGACGTATCAAATGCATTGCTTAAGTCTCAAACACTTGTTTAAGGAAACTTGACTTTTAATAAGGGATTATTAGCCTAGTTGAGTTCTGGAAATTGTAATAATCAAACTATGGAGAATCCTTATTTATTGACATATCGACTTGTAATTAGTGAGATTTACTTAAACTAAAAAGGTGAGGATAGTATAAAAATTCAACATTAACTCACACACTTGAAAAGAGTGAAAATAATAATTTTGGGGTGTGTAAATCTTACGAGTGATGAAAGAACATATTTGACCATTGAAGGTTAGGAATTAAACTTATAAATTCATAATGCTATGCTTAATTCTTCATACACATACGCACGTCGATTTTACATTGAAAAAGTATATATTAATCTTTGTATTGTGATTTTAAAGCGCGTATAGATTTGATATTATGATTTCAATCCAGAGATAAAAAGTCATGTTAGCTAGCTAAATCTTTTTGCATTACTTGATTGACTAGCCAACAATTAGGTAATTTGCACTGCGTGTTTTGTGTGTTTGTTAAGTTTTAATTTTGTTTGATGACAATTAAAGATTCAAGTTTGGGAGTTTGATAAGTGTAGTTTCTACACTTATTCAAGATCCTAAATTATGATATTTTACTTTTTTGAATAAAATGCTACCTAACTTATATTGTATTGTATTTTGTAGGTAAAACTCAATGTTGGATGAAGAAGTGGAGAGAATAATGCAAAAATGGTGAAAATGGGCGAAATCCAAAAATTGAGGACTAGATTGCAAATAATCCATATATGAGACGAAAAATGAAATGAAGATCTAAGATACCAAGCATTTAATTTGATACAATTGGAAGATAAATGAATAAGATTGCAAGAGAAAATGGCTGAAATGAAGCAAATTCAAAGTTCGGGGACTAAAGTGATAATCTACAAAGTTACGTCGAACTTCACGATGAGGATTTGAGAGTTCTAGGGGTCAATTGGATGAGGAAAGAAGTTAGAGGGATGAAGTATAGTTAAAATATTATCACAGATCAACTTTCAGCCGAAATAATTGTGCTTCACATTGTTAGCCTCACTTTGAGGCCCAATTTTGGCAAAGATAGCTTTTGAATCGGAAAAATGATATTTCTATAATAATTGTAGCCTTCCAAGTTATATTTTCAATGCATTTTGAATTACCTCAATCGAATATCAGGAGATAAGGTTATGACAAAAATACTGAGCACTGTTCAACTGTTGGAAATTAGGTGAGGCGCGTGCACCCAACCAAAAAATAGGGTGCTTGAGGCATCCCAAACCAGTCAGATGCTCACCCTAAATATGCCTAAGTACATGACTCAGTACAAAATGGGAAAAATCCGATTTTCCTTATTTTTGTTTTGGTAACAATTCAATGCAATCTTTTTGGCATCCTTTAAATATCAAACTCAAGTAGAACGTGAAGGGGCCCATTCGACCTAAATTTCATCATATTCTACATATTTTGGAGGTGGAGAACAAGTCTATACATCAATTCAAGGAGAATCATATAAAGATTTTGAAGATTCATATCTCGGTTTTAAAATTTGAACCAACGTGAATTTCTCCTACTTCTTCTATCTTTCTTATTTCCGGGAGATGTTTTCCAATTATTTTTGTGTAATTTAATTGTAAGAATGTTAGACTAATTTTTTCATTATATTGGATGAATTATGAACCCTATTGTTTGTTTATTTTTTATTTCTTGATTTTTCTTGATTGATCTTACATTCTCATTGAACTATTTGATTCCTTGATCACCAATTAGATAGTAAGTTGCTATTTGTAGTGTAGGAATACTCACAATAAGTCTAGAATGTGACAAAATCAACACATGGACAATAGGTATTATGAATAATATCTATGGTATGTGCAATCATGTGTGATAAATAGTGTAAATCAATGCATGTTTTTCATATGAATTCAAAATAGGAATAGGATCGATCGTGTTAAACAATTGTTTAATATTTCTTGAAAAAGAATATTGAATAACAGTAGATTATCGATTATCTTGAATGCATGAATTTACTAGATTACGAATTAAGCATTGAATTAAATGGTAATATGGGATTCACAATTCCAATATTAAAACACTACATATTAAGTAAATACTTTATTTGCATTGTTAGTTTAGGATTAATATAGAAAACATACAAACCATCTCTTTTGATATCACCACACTTCGAATTTAATAATAGTTATTGAACTACAAATTAGACCTTATTCATCGTGGGAATGACACTCTTAACTCACAAATCTTATTATTTGTACAACGATCTCGTACGCTTGTGGGTTTTGTCCAAACAAGTGTCAAGACTGCAAGTTTGACCTCCACAAATCCTTGAAATGCAATTTCAATATCCATTTTTTTGTAAGTCCATAAGTTTTAAATTTTTAGTTGCAAAGCTTGGTACCCTTTTTTCTGCTCAATGCAATAGCTATAAAATTTGCCTTACCAGTGTGATAGTTGATAGTACAGTCATAATCTTTTACCAACTCTAGCCACCTTCATTGTCTCATATTAATTCTTTTATATGAAAAAAAGTTTTAAACTTCTTTAATAATGTAAATCTCACATCGTTTCTCCATATTTTAAGTGGAAACACAATTACCAAAATTTCAAAGTCATGTATAGGATAATATTATTCCTCTACAAAGATCTCATACTTTCTACATGAGGAATTGAAGATGAAACCTTTATCATCAAGACCGTGGTTGCTACTCATCTTAAACTTTAAGGCAAAAAATTACTAAAGGATAAGATGATCTCACCCTTGTTGATCTGCTTGAAGAGACGTGCAATTACAGAACCCACATCCACACCACTATCGATCAATGGCTTTCTCGCTAGGAGATTATCAGATTATGGTAAAAAGGATGGCTCTTTGACCCAATCCATCAATTCTTGAATCTCTTTTGTTCAATTGTTCATACATAATATTGGTATTAGCTTTTAATAATTCTATTTCTTTTTTCAAGCTATGTTAGGTTACCTCGATGGAGAGGATTACCTAAGAGGCTGCTTGTTATTTTTTGGAGAGAAGGAGCTTTGTGCTCTTTAAGTTGCCTAGATGCATTAATCACTACGAATTGCAAAACATCAAGTAACAGATGGAATTGAAATGGTAGGGGCCAAAGTCAATCTTTGCTTTGTTCTTGAATTTAATTCTCACAAGCATCTATCCGCTTAAATTTATACTCTTTCTGGTTAGTTGTGTCAAAGAAAAAACAATCTTTGAGAATCCTTCCGCACATTTGTTAGGAATTTACTATAATCCCTTCATCAATATGATCTCATCAATTGCGAGATATGGAATTGTGTCAATCTCTATTATCGATCGTATCTTTCATCGTAATCTTAAGTCAATAATAGTCAAAACTCTTTTCAACTTACGTATTTATCTTGACTAAGGATTTCGATATCAACTTAACCGAATATGAAGTAGATCATAATCTCTTACTATATAAGAGCGACAAATCCTTTATTAATCATTCACATCCTTTAGATGATTCTTGATTTACCCGAACGATGTCGTATTAGCGATTGAGAGAGCAACGTCCAACGTTACCAAAGTATGACTATCCTCATATAAAGTACTACGATAACCTCAAGTATAAGAACCAATTTCACTACCGAACTTAGAGACTAGCCAATGACGCTCAAATAGTTATCTATATAGTATCTCTATTGCCGGTCTCCAATATTGTGTTCTCTTAATAAAACATCCAAACATTCATTTGACTGTCACTACATTTTATCTTGTGAGAAATACCAGACATGTTGGTCCATCCATAACAAATATATCTATATCTTGTTATTATTTATAACTATAAATAATTTAAGATTCAGTCATATGTAACTCGTATCTCACAATTACAACTCCTTGTGATTAACCATTTATCAAGACTTAAATCTACAGACTATTAATTTAATTTATCAGAACAGTAATTCAATTAAATAATAGATCTATCATAAATAATAATATATTAATCATATTACAAATTTATACGTCCAAAATCTATTGGACCTAGGACATGACATTTACAAACTCCCACTCGCATTAAATCCAAACACTTATGTATTTAATAACATAATAGTCTACACGTGATCATGTTTATATTGTGAACTCTTTATTATTGGATATGCAATATTATCACTTGTCTAAACTCGTTCTTTCTTTACGTTATTTCTTTATATGATCTTTTCGAAGAGGTGATACTGCCTTAACATATATTTGGATCATTGATTAGATATTAGTTCTTTCACTTGCATCACTTGCATGATGACTCCATTGTTGTCACAATACAGAGATATATAATTCCTTCAAGTTCATTAATGAATTTCTTGATCCAGACCACAACCCTTGCTGTATTTGAAGGGTTAGTTCTTTCACTTGTGTGATGACTCTATCGTTGTCACAATAAATAGGTATATAATCAACAATGCTGGGAATTAGTTCAAGTTCATTAATGAATTTCTTGATCCAGGCCACAACTCTTGATGCTTCTGAAGAGGCAATATATTAGGCTTATGTTATTGAGTCAACAATTATTTTCTGTTTAGAACCTTTCCAGCTTACCAGTCCATTATTAAGAGTAAACACATATCTTAATTGAGACTTGTTATCATTCTAGTCTAACTGAAAATTAGCGTCAGTATATCAATGAACTCTCAGTTTCTTCTCTTCATATAAATTCTTTTTAAAATTGTACCTCTACAAATTTGGATGAGTCAAATAATTCTCTACATCTATCTCTATAGATCAAGCTGCTGCTCCTATATCTCTCATTGAGAAGATCTTTGAAAATCATATTTTAATCAATTGAAGTACGGGGATATCGTTTTTCATTAATAATATGTCATCTACAAATAATATTAGGAATACTATGGTGCTTCCACTTGTTTTCTTGTAAACACAAGATTTTTCTTCATTTTTAATAAAATCAAACATTTTGATTGCCACATTAAAGCGAAGATTCTAGCTCCTCCCTTACTTCAATCCATATATAGATCGGTTGAGCTTGCATAACCTTCGGATTTTGTTATGTACACTTCCTCTTGCAAATTCCCGTTAAAGAATGCAGTTTTTATATCCATTTGTCAAATCTCATATCCATGATACATAGCTATTACAAACAAAATCCAAATGGACTTAAGCTTAGCTACAAGTAAAATAGTTTCATCAAATTCAACTTCTTGTCTTTGCTTATAAACTTTTTCTACTAGCCTTACTTTATATGTATGGATGTTTCCATCCATGTTGGCATTTTTCATGTAAGCCCATTTACAATTTATAGGTTTTATCCCTTTGGCTGGTTGATCAAGGTCCGACCTTGTTTACATATATTGATTTCATCTCGGATTCCATGACTTTTTGTCATTTTTTTTAGTCAACACTTGAATTTTCTTATACGTAATTAGTAGGTTTATCATCTTCGGTTAGTAATGTCTGATTAGTAATTGTGAATTCATATCTTCTAGGAGGTCGAATTCAATCAGACTATATCTGTAGACTCTTGAACATCTTCAAGTTCAAAATTTTCTCCCATTGCTCTCTCCTAAAATGAACTATTTTTCTAGGGAGACGACATATCTTGAGACGAAGACCTCTTTTTAAATGGGGTTATTGAATTGATACCCAATTGACTCTCATTCTTCTCTAGATAATCTAAAAATCGACCTTTAAAATATTGTTGTCGATTTTTATATCCTGCAAGTGTACGGATCGTAACAAGTAATATAGTGAACAAATGAGTCCAGATATCATTTCCACGATGACTACTATCTAACAATTGGTTAAATTATTCCAACTTTAATTTCATCGGAATCAAATAATAAGATTTGTGAATGGTGTCTAAATTATTCTAACTAAACTAAATTAATCTAACGTGCACAATTTATCAAATTTGAATTTTAAAAGTATGAATGTGGATGCTAGGACTTACAAATTTACCTATGGATCTCCTTTAATTCGCCAATCAAGATTCATTACTATTGTAGTGTTCGATCGAATTCTTGTATTGTATTCAATTTACTCATCTCGGGTTCTCATTGAGTCTATTTAAATAATTCAATTACATATCTCTATGTGAATAAATCTTATTGAAACAAAGTATTAGTTCTAAGAATTCATCTAGTGATCTCAATAATTAGTATAAATTCACAAAATCATTGACTCATTGGCCAAAGAATTCAAAACATTAAATTCATGAATAAAATCAACTCATGTGCATTTAAAGAACTAAAATCTTGAATAAAATTGTAATACCCCAAACTTCACTTTACACACTTGGCCAATATGATTCATGTATTATTTTCTATTTACATTGCCATTGCATTTGCATCAATAGTTTGAAATGGTTTTTTCTTATAATGGTGCATTGGGCCATTGAAGTTTAAGATCTCTATATGGTGTTAGTCTTCGACCTCCTGACCTAGGTGGTGAATCTTACATTGAGCTATGGTAGAAATTTAGGTTAATCTAAATGTTAGATATTGATGTGATAAACGATTGTGATCTTGAAAGGAGAGGAAGCATTATCGATAAAGTTACTTACTTTTATGTCGGTTAATCGTGGTTGCCCTAAATCCCTAACTAAGTCATTAATATATTTGGGACATGAGAATGAAATGACATGATCACAATATAATAATATAAGATTCACATGACAATATAAATATTGAGGCACAAATTGTTGAAGATGGTTGAGAATCGGGCGCCAATCGAGTAAGGAATCAAGTGAACGGTTAAGGAATTAACTCTATAAATTATTTTAGGGTCCAACGGCCATTAAATTAGGTTGTAGACACACTAAGATAGGCCAGATACACTTGATTTCCTAGTGTAATGATGGGTGTAAAATCAGATTTTCACTACAAATGACACCTCATGCTTGGTGACTTATCATTTTAACCTTCAATTCCTTTAACCTTAAGGCCTCCATCACATCTCCCAACCCCTTAGTACTTCACATAATATATATATATTCTTCAATTCCTTTAACCTTAAGGCTTCCATCGCGTCTCCTAACCCTTAGTACTTCATATATGATAGAGATAAGCCAATATGTATCCAAATAGGGGAAGAAAAAAGTAAAGTATTGCTGGAAGAAGCCACTTCCTGCTTAACACATGTCATGCTTGGTTGTCTACAACATTTTCTTAATTCCTAAGTAAGAGTCACGACCCCAACCCCAACCCTTTTTAAGACTCTATATATACCTTCTACTATGATATTTAGCCTTTCAAGTTATCTCCAAGTAACCCCAAGTGAAAGAGAAAGCAAAGGAAACAGAGTGAAGCAGAAACAAGAAGCTGAAAACTGAACTTCTAAATAGGTTTTGAAGGTTATTTTCAATGTTTTTGAAGGTGTTAAAATCTCTTGAGCCCATGAAATTGCTTGGTATTTTGTTGGGGTTAGTGTTTGGGATGTTATTATGGCAAAAAGAGAGAAAAATTGTTAGACATATATTGAATAAAATAAGTGAGGACGGGAATTGTATAGTTGCTGAATTCTGCCTATTCAACTTTTGATTTGGGATAATACATAGGAGA